>CATIWR010050512.1:0-13771 GCA_949677035.1 Omphalea diandra | reverse complement strand
CATTAGGGAACATAGACAACCACTCGTTAGACACCAATGCTCTATCTAGGCACTCTTCAACCCAATTGACAGTGCCTCTTTTCCACGTATAAGGATGACCAATCAATGGAAGATCATAAAGAGAACAGTCAAAAACAACATCTGTCAAATCTTTGCAGATCCAATTGGAGTGTCCACTCTCTCTTTTTTATCTGCTATGTGACGGAGGTCATTAAAATCACCTACACAACACCAAGGGTGATCTGAGACAACAGCCAAACTTCTAAAAAAATCCCAAGATTCACAACGCCATTGTCTTCTAGGAAAGCCATAAAAGCAAGTGAGTCTCTATACTTCCCTAACACCATCATTAATTTCTAGATCAATACGATTCTGCAAGAAATCTATAATGGAACAAAAATTTGCAGATCGCCACAAAATAGCCAAACCACCACCTCGACCCTTTCCATCCATTGCAAAAGCTTCGTTAAAACCCAACTTAATTCTAGTTTCTTATATCTTCACAACATGAACTAAAGTTTCTATGAGAAAGATTATTTGTGGCTTGTGAGATTTGCTTAACTCACTTAGGACACGAACTACACGAGGATTGCGAAGTCCTTGGCAGTTGCAACATAAGCAATTCATTGCTTCCGACAGGATTGGGCTCCACGTCCCGCAGATTTAAAAAAAAAAAAAAAAAACCCATCTTGCCTAACATTGTCTTGGAGGAGAGCAATAATTGAACCACTCACCTCACATTCTGGAATAGATACACCTTGGACAAATTCTATTGGTTTTTCTATTTACTCTCATTTTAAAATTTAATAAATTATATTAATTATAAATTCATAATAAATTACTTTTTTCATGTTTATTACTTATATATAATTTTTTTATATTATTAAAATTTATCACATTCTATAAATTAATTAAAATTTATATACAATCATTTATATTATTAAATTTTATTACACTTTATAAATTTATTTATTAAAACTTATCATATTCTATAAATTATTAAAAAATATTTTTATTTTAAGTATTAATGGATCAAATTGCACCAATACGTTCTATTACGTATAATTGGCACAAATATTAATATGATTGTGCTCAATAATTAAAAGTTTTATATATTAATTGTATTAAAATATTTGAATCATTATGTTTTAATAATGTAAATATTATCATGCTTTAAATAATTAATTTAGATGATACATGATATTTAATTAACGATATTTAAGTTTTTTGATAAATATAGGATTTTTTGAAAATTGTGTATGTTATTATAAGGTATCTATCTTGAATTAATAACTTATTTTAATGTCAAGTATTTGAAGATTATGTTGAAAATAGGTCATGTAGTTAAAAATAAAAAAATAAGTTATAAAAATTAAAAAGGTGAAAAAGAAAAAGAGAAGAATTGTGAACATAAATTTTTAAATAACGAAAGATTATAAAAAAAAAAAAAAGAATGAAAAGAAAAACTAGGAGATTGGAAATAGAATTTTCAACGTCTAGAGCCAAGGTATCTGAATGGACTTCAACCATTGGGCCACCTCCCTTCTCCTTTTCCTACCGTCCACTAGTTCATCCCATTATCTTCAAGGCCCACACTCATATCTTGGGTTTATGCCAGCAGTGTATTATTAGTTTGACCCACACATATAACCCCAGTAACTTCACTAATTGTGCCACTTGTCATTCTTGAACCGCCGCTACTGGAAACCATATTTTCTGCCACTAATTGCTCCTCACCAATGTCAGCAACATGCATGTCCACGGGCAACTCCCTCAACCATTTCTGACCGCTCTGAACAGATGATCGCCCGACCGGATCTCTAAGCCAAGGACCCCCCCCTCTTTCCCAATTTCTTCTACTGGAATAGTAAACAGTTTATCACAGAAGCGATCGGAATGTCCGAGAAGTCCACAAATAAAACAAAACATGCTTAATCTTTCGTATTTGAAATTATCTGTGGACCAATAACCTCCAGATTTTCGAATTTTCTTGTGATGATGCTTCAAGGGCTGGCGAACATCTACTAAGACTTGGGTCCTCATATAGTTCCTCCAACTACCACAATTGTGTTAGTGTTTTATTCAATGAACGCCCTAATAAGATCTCCTAACTGTTTATAAATGGCAGTGGACATAAATCCAATTGGCAAATCGTAAATCTGGACCCAAAAGTTAGTGTGGAAAGATAGAGTGCAGGTTGGTACGTTATCTAGCTTTAGGTGATGCAATATGAGCAAGTGATTATTATGGGTCCAAGGCCCTCCTTCAATTACTCTTTTCAAATCCACTGCATGACAGAATTGAAACAAAAAAGTTAAGGATTGATATCTCTAACACACATATATATGTTAAAATTATATATCCCCTCCTGGTCTTCAAACATTAGCCATACGATTCTTCATAATGTTAAAATTGTTAGATAGATCAGAAAGAAAACATCCAACTAGGCAAAGGTCATAGTTATATGTCAGTTCTGTGCCAGGTTCAATGTCCAGAATAAGTTCCTCATCTTCATCATTTGACAATAACAGTCCTTCAAATTGAATCTCCATGAGGTGGAAGAGAACAAGACAAAGAAAGGATGGAGTAAAGGACGAAATCTCTCAAACTAGAAGAGGACCATCAGGACTCTCAAACAAAGAGAGGACATAAGCATTAGTACTTGGACCATGCACCTTCATCCTCACAAATTCAGTAGTTTTTGTAATATCAGCATCAAATTAAGCCATAGTTATGTTATACATTATACAATCTCCCGAGCAAACATATTAAATTAATATTTTTCACTATGTATTAACCTTCTATTTTTATTTTTTTGACAAGATTTATTAACATTTTTAATGTGGATATAATTGTTTTCCCCCCAATATATATATAAATATAAAGAAAGAGAAAGTGAGAGAAAGATATCAGGTACTGCCTGAAGTCTAAAACTGATACTGATCTGTAAACAATATAAGATGAGCTAAAATTGATCCAATATCATAAAATCTTGTATGTTTTTAAGATTGTTATTTGGAAGAAAGGCAAAAGGAAAACATATATACCAACATTTGAAAGATGGCACGCAGCCATAATCAACAAATTTTTTTTGCTTGCAGGGAGGGGGGCAAACAGTAGCTTTTTTTCTTTTTCATATAGAAGTATTTTGAAGGAAATCTTTTATTTGACTGAATAAATAAAAAGATGAGATTGGTTCATTGGATCTGTGTTGGTTCATTGGATCTGTAGTTCTAGTTTGTTAGAAAATCTTATTCAGTTTGTGAATTTTGGATTATCTCATGTTTGTATAGAATTATGTTTAACTTCATTTTTATAATTGAAATTTTGTTAAAAAATAAAATTTGAAAATTTTAAAGTATATTATTTGTTCAAAATAAATCTTAATTATTGATTTTGAATTTAATAATTTAAACTTTATCTAATTATATTATTCAAATATGAGAAAATCTCAAGCTGTAAAAATAATCGACACTCTATGATCAAAATTCTACATGATAAATTAGATATGACAAGACTGAATAAAATAAGTATTATGTTTTGTCTAGTCTAATGTTTGACAAAATAAATCTAACTACAAAATATAAGAGTCAAATAACTATATTAACCTCTACTCATTTTATTTTACATATTTTATTTGTAATAGTTTTATTTCAGAATATATATGAAATAATGATTAACAAATATTATGGCACAAATATATAATATACATTTTGTTTATGAATATTAAGTGATTTCATGTGTTACAATATTAGTAAAAAGATAATATATTTTAGTTTTAGTTTTTAATATTATTTTTTAAAATTATTTTAGTTGTATAATAAATATTAAATATTATATTTTAAACATGCATGAGATAATATGAATAATTAATCAAAAAATTATAGACCATGGAAGGACATTTTTGTAATTAAAGATGCTCAGTAGCTTGTCCTACGGACGAGACAAACAGTTCTAACAATTTCATAAGGACCATAAAGTGCAAGGACAATGAAGCAAAATTTTAATCTTTGTTCAATCCTAAACTTTATTTAATACACCAAATACGTGGCCAGCAGTTCAATTCTGTCTTGTCCGCGTGAATGAAACGGTAGCACTCTGGTTGCAGTGAAGGTTCCGACTACCATAGTTGACAGTCAAGTAGTGAACGACTTTTTTTTTTAATAAAAATACGTAATTAGGAGGCAAATATTGAATATTATTGATCCTCATCACACTATAAATAAGCATTACTCTTCTACTTAACATTAGTATCGCTAGCATGGCCGAAGTGAAGGTGCTTGGGTCATGGGGGAATCCCTTTCGGTCGCAGAGTTGAAATGGCGCTAAAACTGAAAGGTGTAGAATATGAATACGTAGAACAAGATTTAGCTAACAAAAGCCCTTGACTTCTCCATTACAACCCCATTCACAATAAGGTTACTGTGCTGCTCCACATTGGCAAACCTATAGTTGAGTCTCTTATTATTCTTGAATACACAGATGAAACTTGGAAACACAATCCTATCTTGCCTAAAGATCCTTACGACAGAGTTATGGCCCGTTTCTGGTCTAACTTCATGGACCAAAAGGTATTATTCCATTTCCACAGCCTTCATGGTTTGACTATATTGACAACTCAATAACTTTTTAGAATTATACTCTTTTTTTTAGGCTACAACAATCCTCAAATTATGTTACCAATTTTATGTAATTTGGTTTGCTTTTCGTTGTACATAGTGCAATCATGGCATATGGAAGATCATTTGGTGCAAAGAGAATGAACGAGAGAAGGCAATAGAAGAAGCATGTGAGCACCTGAAAACAATTGAAAATGAGATAAAAGATAAAAAGTTCTTTGGTAGGGAGAAAATAGGACTAGTACATATAGTTGCAAATATAATAGGGTTTTGGCTTGGAGTCTTACAAGAAGCTGCAGGGTTGGAGTTCGTGACAAAAGAGAGAATCCCGCTTCTGTGCAATTGGGTTGATGAGATTGTTAGCTGCAGTGCTATCCCAGAGATAAGCTGCCTACCTTCTTGCAGACTCGCTTCAATGCTTCATCTTGGAAGTATTAGGGCATGCATCATATATGATGGATCACGGATAATGCCATTCGTCTTGCAAGTATTTCAATTATGAACTGTCCTATGCTAAAGTTGTGTGGTTTTAGTGTTGGTGCTGTTTTAGTTATGAAATAAGGTTGTAGTATATTGCAAGTTGTTGATTCTATATGCATTTTGACCAGTAATAAGCATTGTCCTATGATCTTATCGTTAAACTCATGTTTGTCGGTGCATGTGTGCATAAAAAATACAAGAAAATTTAAAATATGGCCATATTCATAGTCATGGCCCAAATGAACAAGGTTTACTAGTTGGACCATTGGCGCAGTTAAGTATGAGAATTGGGTTCAAATGGAGCCCATGTCTACAATGGCCTCCGTAGGTTCTCAAATTAAATATGGAACCCAAAACCAAAGATTTGCAGGCATGTGAATTGAAGGCGTCACAATGTGCAGACAGCTCAGTTGTGTTGGCACACAAACAAACATGATGAAACATATGCATATATCATGGAGATAAGAATTATATACAACAATTGGAATGAGAAATACATTAATAATAACCTTATTGTGCCTAAATATATTATTGAATTTTATTTCTTCAAAACCAAAATACATTGTTATAGATAAAGATAAAGGGAAGTAACTAAAAATAACATAATGTCTATTCCATCCAGCAAGTCCTCAGAGGATCAAGCAAACAGTAAGCACATACTCAATTCAACAACCATAGATCAAAGTTACATCAAAATCCCACATCACTTTTTGTTTTGGGAGTCTAAATCCTTCACAATGGTGACAGGGCAAGGAGCATGTGTCATCACATATGTGCTCACGCTTCCCAGCAGTATCCTGTTTTCCACAAATTATTTATTGGTGCATTAAACAATTGCTGATCTGATCGGTCCAACATTCCTCAGGATAACCATCAATTATTTATACATACCTTCGGACGGAGCCAAGACCTCTGCTGCCCATGACCAAGGAGTCGAGCTTTAGATCATCGATTGCATCCAGTAGCTTCTCTCTGGCATCTCCTCCCCAGTACATTTTTGTAATAACATTCACCTAACCAACAAAAAAATAAAACATTATATCTATCAACGATCGAAAACAGAAACAAAAAAAATAAAAAATAAAAAGTCAAGTAATGCCTCTTTCTGTCTGGAAACGGTGTCGAGCATATCAAGAACTTCGATATCAATCTTGACATCGTATCTTTTCATCGTCTCAGGTTCCCTGAACTGAGCCAGAGGAATCAGAGCTGCAAAAAGACCCCGTATTTTATATGAGATCAGATCAGATCAGATCAACAGATTATGCAATTTATTTAATTAATACTTACGGGAACCAGACTTGGCCCAAAGCTGATTACTGGACTTGGTGTTAACGTGGATGATATAAATAGTATCCTTGGTATCAGCCAAGTTATCAATGGCCCATTTCAGAGCTTTCTTGCTGCTCGGCGAAAAGTCCATCGCCACACCAATCGTTCTAGCACCTGCCATTCTCTCTCTGTCTCTGCTGAGATACCCTAACCCTTTGTTTAGAAAGAAAAGCAGGAGGGGAAGAAAATGAGGAGGGAGAAAGTCAGGGCAAAGAAAGTGAGAATAACAAAATATATAGTCTCTTGTTTCCTTCGGAAAAAGGAGAAAATTGAAAGGAAAAAAGGTGAGAAAAAAGTTTATTTTTTTATTAAAATAATAATTAAAAAAATCTTTAAAAGCTAAATTTATATTTTTATCCTTAAATTTGAATGAATTTTACTTTCTTTATTAATATTTGAACAAGTACAAAAATAATTACAAAACTTTTGTTCTCGTTTTCTCTCAAATTGGAGAGAGACAAAATGACAGGTCTAAGTGATAAAAATCTCCTTATTTTCTCTTTTTTTCTCTTTCTCCTAACCTTCAAATAAGAGAAAATTATCACTCTCTCATTTTTTTCCTTCTCCACTTTCTCCTTTCCCAAACAAATGGTAAGTGCTAGCTTCTTACAAGTATAATAAATAAGAAACAGAAAAATGTGATTCCGACTGTTTTCTTTTTGTATGCAATGGAAAAGAAGAGAGAATGGGGGGCAAATGCAAAATGCAGGGTGCTTGCTTGCCTATATTTTCAATGTCATGGAACTTTGCATCCGGACCCTACACGTGAAATTTTGGATCTTACTGTTTTCGCTTATCACTCAGTCAAAACCTAAACCTTTGTCTGTTTAGAGGGAATTGTGCAGAAAAAGAAAAAGAAAAAAAATTAAAATTATTTTTTATTTAATTTGTAAATAAGAGAAAAAATTTAATACACATATTTTTCAATAGACTTTTGAAAAAAAATTATATTAATAATTTTTTTCATTTTAGAAAAAGAAAAAGAAATATTGAGTTGAGAGTGTCAGATACATTAAATTACTAAAATATTTTTAATTTATTTTTATATATTATTCTTTATTTTTACTTGTTAACTCACGTCTCTCTATTTCTATATATTTGCAATTAAAGTTACAGTGTAGATATGTCTATATTCTTCAAGTTGAGCTATTAAATACTAATCTTCATATTTAATTTTAAAAAATAAAATTTATTTACAATGATATTATAACTGTAAATTTATTGTAAATTAATTTGAATTTCTTCACTTGTGTAAATTGAAGATCCAAACAAAAAAAATAAAATTATTTTATTTTATTTTATTTTCTCTTTGTTTTTCTTGCACAATTAGTGCACCAAACATAGGATAAGTGACGAATGCTTCCCTTGACTTTTTATAGAGTTGATAAAAGAATTAATCTTAAGGTAATCATCACTATTATGGTATATAATATTGTATTATGATATTATAATTAATACATTTTGAAATATTTAAATAACAATTTTATTAATTTATGTCATTTTTATTTTTAATAAAAAAGTATATAAAGTAATTAATAAATTATACACATAATTGAAAAGTCTACATGATATTACTATACTATATTTTCACCGTCAATTTTATTAATTTATGTCCTTTCAAAGCTTCAATCGATGGCTATAACATCAACTAAGTTATCCTAGCACATAACTCCATCTTTTCCACCTTAATACGGTCTAAATATACCATAAACATATTTATGTAAACATAAACAAATATATGTAAAGGATGGCAAATGGGGGACTTAATAAAAAGGAGAAAATCATGAAACTAAGCTTAGAGAAAATATGTTAAACTACTTAGTTTCTTCATGTTTGATTTAGTGTTTATGGATTAAAGGAGAGCTTTGAGAGAGCTTTTTTATATTCATAGCTATTGAAAATTGATAAAAATTAAAGTTAGAGTCATGTTTACGAAGAAGATAAAGAAAAAAAGAGTATAAAAAGATTAAAATGTCTAAATAGAGCTTAGAAAAGTCTGAATAAAATTGTACCCAAAGTCAATTAATTTGGGATAATTCTAATATGATCACTTAAAATTTTTTTTTTTGTTATTGTAGTATTATAACTGCACAATTTATATTATCGTAGTCATTAGCTTTAATTTCCAACCAATTAGCATAAAGTCGGGGTTGACATGGCAAACCGGTGCTAAGTCACCTAAGTGAATCTCACTTCAGACATTGATATCTAGAAAAGACAAAAATACCCATGTCCATAGTGACTATTTGTCCCCTAAAACATTGAATTTGTTCACAGGCTTTTAGAGATTGGGCATTTGATAATTAAGAAATTGAAGAGACTGAGCCATTTAATAATCAAATTCAAAACAAATTGAATTGAAGAGATTTCACATTTGATAATGAAGAAACAAATTCAAGAAACCATCATGAACTAGATGAAGATATAGGGAAATTGAAGAGACCAGGCATTTGTTTTCTTGAATTTTTTGAATTTGAAGAGATTGGGCTTTTGATAATCACGAACCAGACAAAGATATGTGCATTTTCAGTCACAATCGAGGACTAAGTCAGGTTTAGAGGAGCAATAATGGCTGGTTTTGGTACAAAAATGAAGACATTCCTCACAAGGGTTTTAAGCTATGGCAACAACAAGAATTCTTCATCGCCACCACCATCATCATCAAAATCTTTAACACCACGAAGATCTTTACTCTTCAACTGTTGGTTTAGGCGTAGGATCCAGCAAGAGCTCAGTCAATGTCTATGATGAGTCTTCGTCGAGATCAGCCTTCATGATGATGAGGTCTAGTAGCAGAGGAGAAGGCATGAATTACCAAGATTGTGGTAACCAAGTAAGGAAAGATTGCGTACACATGCGATGGTGATAGATCTGGACCAGTTTAAAAGACTCTTTTCTTCTTCATTCTCAATAAGATTGAATCAACAAAACTACCCCTCCATATGGATTGTTGTGGCATGAACCTTGTCAATAGATTCCTAGCCTTCTTATCGATCTTGATTAGTTCCAGCTTGTTGACAATGCTTTTTTTCTTTCTGGATCGGACCCATTTTTAAACCGTCTCCTGAAACACCTGTTTATCCCGCGTGTGCTTTTGGAGCGCTTGTTATTCAATCACTTGCTTATGATCGTAGTCATTCCCCTAAAAGGGAAAGATGAGTGGCAATGTAATTGAGCTCCTGTTCATGTGACCAAGCAAACATCGTTAACTAGAACTTGCTGCAAAAGTGTGGATTCGAATACCAAACCCATGTCAAAAGCACTTGGGTTCCGACTTCTAAACGCAGTGAAAGGATTTAGGAAATTTGTGAAATTTGTTCAAGATTTAAGGTTTCAACTACGTTTAGGATTTGGGAAATTTGTTTCAAAAATGCAAAAGAAGTCAAGTTCTTAACTTCATTTTTTGAGATGGTTTTACAACTAAAAGAGGGCAAATAGTCAATGTGGACGCATAGATATTTTTGTCTTTTCTGTATGTTAGTGTTTGAAGTGAGGTTCACTTGATAACTCAACACCCATTTGTCATGCCAGTGCCAATTTTGTGCTAATTGGCAGGAAATTAGAACTAAATACTGCAATATAAATTACATAGTTATAATACTACAATAATAATAAAAATTTTAAATGACCACAATAGAATGACTCTTAAAGTTAAGTGATCTTGGATATAATTTACCTAAAAAACTCCATCAAAATGCAACTTCCAAACCATAACACATAAAAGTTTTGCCTACAAACTTTTATTCTTTCCTTTAACACACTTTAAATACTAACTTTAGGCATCTAAAATATATCCAAAACACTTCATTTAAAGTCTCATTTAATCACACATTGAGCACACTTATATATCTTAGTAGCCATTGAAGATCATGCACCTAACTTAGATATACCTTTGCTCTTGTCAACCTTTCTCATTTCTTTTAACATATCCTTGAACATGACTTTCTTCCACACATAATATTAATATGTTCTTTATTATCAAGCCTCTATAATATTATTCATGCATGTTCATTAATAATCATTTTCTATATATGCATGCTTACATATCTTAACTTATATTTACTTTCTCATTGTGACTTAACATCATTCACTTCCATTCTCTTAGTTATCATTTTTAACTCATAATTATATCTTAAATTAATTATCATTATATCATTAAAATCATCACCATTTCATTAAAAATAATATTTTTGTTCCAAATAACTAAATAATTAGTTTTGTTCTTAATGAAAAATTTTCAAATAATTTAAGAACTAAATTAGGTTTTATGTTTATGCATATATGATGGAGATCACATTTGTATACAACACTATAAAGCTAACAACATGAATGAAAAAGACATTAATAATAGCCTTATTGTGCCCACATATATAATTGTTTATTAAATTTTTATTCTATCAGAATTGAGGTGCCGAGGCCAAATTACTTTATTTAATTAATTCTAAGATATTAAAATTTATTTGAAATAACAACTTATTATTTATTAATTTCAAGATTTATTTAAAACAACAATTTATCATTATTAAATAAATTGTTATATAAATTTATTTAATTAAATATTATAAATAAAAATAAAATATGTTTTAAAATTACAAAATAAATAATTAAAAAATAAAATTAAAGATACTTAAATAATTGCTTAATAACAAAAAGATCCAAATCTTTTTGATGTTTTCACGATTATACTCAAACCTCTCAAAATAACTAATTATACTCTTATATGATTATCGTGCATATTATAAAAGTATTCATGAGATTTAAACTCAATTAAAATTTAAAATAAAAAATAAATTATTTTATTTTTCCAAAAAATTAATTAAAATTTTATTATTAATTAAAATATGAATCTTACACTTTTATTTCAAGTTTGAGCTAAATACATATTTGATAATGAAGAATATAATATTTTTAAAATAAAAATGCTAACAATTTCAAGAAAATGAGATGAATATCTCACTTTAATCTTAATTATTGATAGAATCAGCATAAATTTGAACAATTTTGAATATAACCTACTATTTTGAAAAAAATTGAATATAATAATGAACAAATTAAAAAATTTTAAATTTTTTATATCATTGAGCCCAAATAATATATTAAATTATAATCCAACTAACACATGAATTATCAACTATTCTTATAAATATAATAAAGTTGGTCCGCTGTGGCACCGTTTGTGGCACCGTTTGATTTGATATTCGGAAGTAATTTCGTGATTTTTTTGAATTGTTTGGCCTTTTCTACAATTAGAGGTGCCGTGTCTTCTAAGCAAATTTGCTTTGTTTTCTCTATCCAGCCAAAACGGCGTCGTCCCTTGAAAGACGCTTGGCATGTTTATTTTTCTCCTCCAATCGAAACTATGCCGTCCCTTGGAAGAGACTTGCTATGTTTGGGCCTTATGTTGGTGTTGGGTCTTGCCTTTACAAATTAGCTTCGTTTGTGTGCCAGCACAATTGTCTAAATAATGCCACTTCCAGAAGTGGAGCAGCTGGTGTCATCGACTGTTTCCACATGGCTCCTTGCTCTATGTTGACTTGTCCTTTATCAACCATCATTCAAATCTTCATTTTTTAAAAATGGTGGTACCCTAGCATGAGTTGCTCCCCTTTACTCCTACTAAATTGAGATATTCAATCATCAGTTAATTCCAAATTTTTTATATTTTTTTAGAAGATCATAGATGATGTAATAATGCTTTTCCCAACCTGACATATAAATGTTAAAAAATTTTTATGTGAGCTAATATTAATTATGAGTTGATTTTAATTATTTATAAAATGGACTGAATAATATTGTTTATTGATTTGGGGTAAACTCAATTAAAATGTGATCAATTGAGTTATAGGCTTGTAAACTCAATTAAAATGTGATCAATTGAGTTATAGGCTTGTGACATCTTTTGTGGGCCGATATGGAAGACGATCAGTGTAAGTCTATTTTAACATGAACCTGTGATGGATGAGCCTGTTAAAATTTATTATAAATAGGCTAAGTCTCTTCTCCTGCCTTCATAACAGAAAACCCTAGTTGCTACGTCCATTGTAGTCGTCTTTGAGAAGGTCAAGGAGAGGAAGACATAGCTTCCATTTTCAACCGTTCTGACAAATTTTCAAGTGGTTTAATTTCAGCGTTCGGAATTATGGCTCAAAACAATTTGGGATTCAACGCGGAGACAGATACGCAATTTGTTTCCGTTCAATTATTGATTTGGTGTTCTAAATTTATATACAAGATCCTATATTAAATATCTTACATGTGGTATCAGAGCTATGGTTGCAGTACATAATTTAGAACCATAGGTGTTGTGTATTGTTAAGAAAAAAAAATGATAATCAATGTTGATGTGTTGCGGTGATAGACAAATATATTATGTCTCTGTTCATAATCACGAACTCTTCTGTTGGCTTGGATGGTTTGGGAGGCAAACAGATCTTTGATAGGTCTCTAGTTCGATCCGTATTGGGTGTATATGTTGTTGTTGTATTGATCTAGTATTATATATTTGTTAGCCCCTAACCGTATCAAGCTCTTAGCTTAGCTCGGACGGATGTGGTGCAGAGAGTTTGTTTGGAGGTCGCGGGCTCGAACCCGCATCTCCGCTTTCTGCCAAAATTTTTGTTTTCTTCTCTTTTTCTTTCTTTTCTTATGTGGTTCAAGGGTTACAATAATAAAAAGAAAGTTTTTTTCCGTCGTCGACCTCACAAATGTCCCAACCCTTTCCCCTCATCATCATCGCCGCTATGACTCTCATCGGCGAATGACAAGCTCCCAGATTTCCTCATAGACAATGGCAGTATTAGCTATCAAACCGAGCTCCTCAACCACCGAAACACAAACTCGTTTCTCTATCCACTGTAACAGCCAAGATTTTGATTATTGATTATTGATTTGTGATCTTGATTTGTGTTGTTGGTTCGTTGATTTGTATTGTGCCTTGTTGATTTTGATGATGGGTTTGTGAATGAGGTTTCTGATGCGAAAAACGGAAGTGCGCCGTCAAGATCTGGGTCTCTGTAACAAAAAAAAAATGATAGAGAAAACAGGGAAGGGATGCGCGCCGTGGGTTTTGAACCCACGACTGCATCCTCGGCTATACGTAGCTTTATCCAACCGACCTAAGCCTTTCGGCTATTAATGTCTTATGCACGATAATATTTATATAACTCATTTATATTCATGTGCATAATGACATTCTTTATTTTTATTTTAATAGTTATTAATATATATATATATATATATATATATATATATATATATATATATATATATATATATATATATATAATTGATTGTCAATATATTATTTAGTGATATAATTTTTGTAATAAAATATATAAATA
>CATIWR010050482.1:0-16132 GCA_949677035.1 Omphalea diandra | reverse complement strand
TGGGTGGAAGTGCTTAAGGAGTGAAGAAGAGGGACTAAAAGCAAAACTTTTAACTTTCAACCAACAGGAAACCAACCCCCAATCTTTTGTTTTATTTAAAATAAGAATACAGACCATTAGGGTCTGGTAAAAGAGGAGAAGGATGAAATACAACAGAAAGAGGAGAGAAAGAAAGAAAGAAAGAAAGAAGAAGAAGAAGAAGAAGAAGGAGAGGGAGAAGAGTGAGCTACCTAGGACAGAATCATAAGGTTTTCTGATTCTGGGACAATAGGTAAGTTAATTTATCTTCTTCTTAAGTGAAATTAACCTCTCATAACATGTTAATCATGCATGGTTAGGGAGAATTATGAAGTAATTGAGGTAGATCTCTTGGATGGAAGTTGTAATCCAAGAAAACAAGAGCTGATTATGTTGGTTTTACTGTAAGAGCAAAATTTTTCACCCATGATTTCATAACCATAGAAGAGGAATTAGGGAAAGTGAAAAATATAAAATTTCTAGCTTTATGTCTCATATAAATTCCTATGAAACAGTTTTGCTTGATTCTATGTGTGTGAAGAGATATGGCTCCTTAAGTATGGCTGGGTCACATATGAACCGAGATGATCTCAGTCTTCTATTTTCTTATATTTTGATGGCTTTATATTCTGATTTTGATAAAGTAAAAAACATGAAATTTGTATGTTTTTATCCCCAATAAATACTTATGAATCAGTTTTGATTGATTTGTTATGTGGAAAGAGTTATGGCTCATTGATTGGGACTGACCCTGTACCCGAATGAAACCTTACCTTTCTTTTGAATCTGTTTTCCAAGAATTTGATGGCCATAAATTTAGAATTTGATGATGGTTCAAACTTGAAAGTTGTATATTTATGTCTGATCTACATGCCTGTGAAATATCATTGCCAAATCCAGCATGGTTGTTGAGATATGGTCCCTTCATTATGATTGGTTGTCAACATGTGACAGACCTGCTCACCCTGAGATTGGTCCTTTGTTTTGGTGACCTTAAAGACTGAATCAGACAATGAGTAAAACATGAAAAATGTTCCTCTACATGTTTTAAAATTGATGATAGATTATTATTGCAACTGGATTTGTACAATTTGAGATATACCTAAGAATGTAAGATTTACTCATACTGA
Source organism: Omphalea diandra (assembly GCA_949677035.1). NCBI lineage: Eukaryota > Viridiplantae > Streptophyta > Magnoliopsida > Malpighiales > Euphorbiaceae > Omphalea > Omphalea diandra. The sequence goes on along the minus strand of CATIWR010050482.1, from coordinate 14,984 downwards.
GATGACATTGCAACAGGGCAAAATTCAAAAATTTACCACATTTTCTGTGTGTCTGTTATTAGCATGAAATTTGAATATGTTATGTGTTTAGTTTATTTAAGAAAAGAATCAAGTCATTTTGATGAGTATATCTAGAGTTATCACTATGAGAGTATGGCAAGCTCAGGCTGCCATATAAGGAAAATATGCATAAACACTAGATCCACTTGCAAGAATCATGCCATATTTGCATACCAAGCATTCATAATCATTTTGACATACTTTTAACCATGTATGTATCAAATTCTAGGATCTCAACACTTTGAGGAATTCTTAGAGAGAGAACCAAACATACCATAAAGGCTTGTCACATCAAAAGGTGAGTAAAAACCATAATTGGATTCAATGGGTGTATGTGATAATTGTATGATATGATTATGTTCTATTACATGTATATATGATTGAATTGTTACATGTTACATGAGAATACAAGTCAAGTGAGAATGTTTGAATTGTTACATGTTATATGGGAATACAAGCCAAGTGAGAATCAAATGCTCTTAACGATTACTTGGGATATCATTTGTGAACAAACACTTGCACATGGAATTAAAAGGGCATTGTGATCAGCTTGCCAAAACACTTGCAAATCATGTGGAAGATGGACCAATAGGTTCTAAATCATATGTTACATGAATCACATGAATTACCCGAGAGCAGTGATTGCCTTGCACGGTCATGATAAAAATTAATCTATTGCACTTGCACAGTCAAATGTTATACTTGCAATGTATCTTGATGATACTTGATTATGGGTTATGCCATGAGAATTTGATTATTGTTTTTATTCACTGAGTCATGACTCACCAAATTGAAAATTTTTTTCAGATGCAGAAGAATAGGGATTGGATACTTTGGTGCTTAGAGTTTTGCATTGAGACACATGGACCACAAATCGTCGGCTGAATTCCAACTCTCTCTCTCCTTGTGTCACAACATTAGTCAACATATATGTACATGAAAATACATGTTGGATTGTGTGTGAAGGATGGATAAAACCTTTATGCATATGTATTATGGACATGAATGATATGAGTTTTATAAATGAAAACAGTCGTTACAGTGATTAGTATCAGAGCAGTATGAGTTCTGTTAAATGAAAAGGTTGTTACAAAACATCCCATTCTTCTCTATTCAAATTCCTTCTTCTTTAGGGTTTCTTATGGGTGTCTTAAGAGCTCTCTTGATATAACTAAGGTAGGTTTTTTTTTTTTTTTTACTTAAGACCTATATTCATTCAAATCATAAAGCAAGGATCAAGTTTTGAGATGTGATTTATGGTTTTTCATGTTTAAAACTTCTTTTACTTCATGTCTTCCCCACTATTATGTGTTATGTTTTCTATATTGAAACCACTTTGGTAATGATCAAAAGAGGTTTTCATGATTCCCAATGACCTTAAAAGCCTTGTGACTATATTATTATTCATAATAATTATTATGTACCCATCACTATCACTATGGGAGGATGGCTAGCTAACTAGCTTATTCATTCTGCCATTTTCTTTTTATTTCTCTTGAGATGGTTACGTTATTAGTTAGGAAGAAAGATACACTCTTTAGGATACTCATTATGTTACATTTCATTTATTGTAGACAATATACAATCATTTGGCCTCTTGAGTTTATGTGTTGAACTTCTTGATATCCTAGCCTTCCGCAGGGTTAATGGTATGATTTTAAATGCTTTAGCTCTTTATAAGCATAATGGGGGAGGGTTCCATAACCCTAGGATTCCATTTGTTAATACTTTTCCCAAGATGTTAACATCCTCCAAGATGTATTTGCATGTCATGTTCATTGCATTCTATTTTCTTATGACTCAAGTGTTTATTTTGTTATTATTATTGTTCCATAATTCATGTGATGCTAGGATTGTGTTGACTTTAGACTTAGAATATGGCTAAGTTCCCTTGAATTAAAAGAGATTTGATGAGCACCTTTTACTTAGGCGTTTCATTTTATGTTATTTTGTCTTACCCCTTTTGATGATCATTAAATTATTTGCCCTTCTTATGTGTAAGTGACCATATATGTATACATGGTGATCTTGATTATTCATGACCATGATTATTTGATATACATGACCTCCTTATTTGACATTATATGTACCCCTTCCCTTCAAGTATGATTGTAATGCTTTAATGATGATGTGCTTAGTTGGGGTGCCTTAGAAACATGTTTGGGACTGATAACTAGACTAATTAATAATAAGGTTAAAGTGATAAAATGTGAACCAAAGATGTCCAAAGGCCAAATTCCTAAATTTGAGGGTTTAGATGTGTTTAACCTTTTCTCTAGGCTGTACCTAATTTTTGAACTTGATTTCTGATGGGATGAAGATGAATTGGGCATTTTAAATGACTTAGTTAGGTTTAGAATTTTTCCTTGCCTAGATTATTGTCTCGACCAAAGTTACGTGGCGACTCCACACTCTATAAGGGATGATGCCAATTTATTATCTTGTCTTAGTCCCCAAATGACCTTAATTTGGAAAAAGGGCTTTTACCTTATGTGAGGCCTAATGGATCCCTATTGATTCCAACATGAGCGATATTTTATGATTATTACCAATGTATGACCCCTATCCTCCTGATACCCCATTGACCGATCAAAGGTAAGAGTCATAAGCAAGATTTCATTAATTTGAGCACAACCCTACAAATTGCTTTAGCACTCACAACGGTGACTTCATTGGGGACTTGAAATTGACTTCACATTCAACTCTAGTTTACCATATTATCTTTTTCATTAATTAATCCATTGCATTCATCTAGCCTTCAGACTTTACTACGTGTACTAGGTCTGCCTTTAGATAAACTGATGGATTCTTGAAACTTGAGATTTAAGCTCCATTGGGGCTTAGAAGTAAGTAAGGGGAGTTCATCACTCACAACCCAAGTACCTATAAGTATATAAAATGGGGATAGGGTTATGACAACTGTCCCTTAAGCTTATGGGAGTAATTTAGTATAATAACCATCAGGTGCATGTAGGAGCCAATAACACCTTAGAATAGGACACCCTTTTATTTGCATTTCTTCTCCTAAAAAAAAAAAGGTTGAAGTCCTTAAAGAAGATGTTAGATATCCCCCATGTAAAAACATTATTAACTTATTCCCATATTATCCCTCATGTAAATACTTTTATATATTCCCTACCCCACCATTTAAATGCTTTCATTTCTTATGTGAATACTTATGTACATCCCTTGCTCTCCTTGTTAAAGGGATTACTTCTCATTTACTTGCATATTTCCTCTAAGTAATGTAAAGAGTTTTTCTCTTATATTTGATTCTCTCTTTCATTATTTGTTGGTTCACATATATATGTGTTCTTTTAAGACTTCAACTTACTTAGTTTGAGGTAACCTCATCTATTCTCTATCCCATGATGTTAGAAGAATAAGAATCCACCTAGGAAAGAGCCTCTAGACCTCACATGTGGAATAAATAAATTTGGAAGGATCTTTTACAATAACGTATGCATTTCATGTATACATGCATTATTTATCTTGTTCATGCATCATGCTAATAATTTTTATTTTGTGGCCATCATAGCTCCATCCAAACCTTTATGAAAGAGAAGGGACAACTGACTAGCTAGAAAAAGTAAGATGCCTAGTCTTATCCATAAATTGGAACTAATCATGGAGCCAACTGTACTACCTAAGATCATATAAAAGAAAAGGGCTAATCTAAGCCGCACTATGGAAGGAAGAATCATCGATGAGGTGAATAAGCACCTCAATGAGATTTTGAAGAAGATTGATGAATCTACTAGTTAGATTGATTAAGGGAAAACACCTATGGAAGAACCCTAATCGGTGGTGATTAATGATCATCTATTTTGGATGAAGGAGTATCATGAAAACAAACTGGCTAAGAGGTAGGGAGCATTGCTATAATTCCTGATATTCCTATGAAAAGTGAGAAGGAGAATACTTGGTTTTATGATCTTCCTAAATAGTTGGAAAAAATCCAAAAGACACTTGGCACTAAGTGTCTGGAGAGAGAAACTGACATTAAAAAGTTGATTGCCTGCAAGCCTAAGAAATTTTTGTGCAAAATTTGAATGCCTAAACTCTCAAAGTTTACAAGAACTAAAAATGCAAAGAATCACTTTTGTTCATATGTGTTAGTCATGAAGGCATTCAGAATACTAACAGATACTATGTTGGAACTCTTTGAGCTATATTTAGAAGGCTTGATAAGAACTTGGTATTTCAATTAGCCAAAGACAATCATAGAAGATTGGAAAGAACTAATAAAAGCTTTTGAGAAACATTATGCCTGTAATTCAAATTTAGAAGTTACTTTGCAGGATCTTGAATCATTGAAATAGAGGTTTGGAGAAGGTTTTAACGACGACCAAAAGAGATGGAAAAAGTTGGCCTCTAAGGCAACCACCAGACCAACAGAGAGGGAACAAGTCTGAATGATTATTAAGGGAACTTTACTTAGTATAAACACCTAGATTAAGGGGATTTTGGTGCATAATTTTGAGAATGTCAGGGAAGCTAGCTTATAAGCCAAGGAATTAGAGTTTGAATCAAAGAGGAAATATAGCAAAAGAAGAAGTGTGCCATCTCAAGCTCAAGAAGAAGAAAACAAAACAACTAATGTGAAAGTAGTAAGGGCCCTATGATAGTTCGCTAATTTAGTAATGCCTTTATCCAAGGCCTTTGAGAAGTTACAAAAGAAGGGAGTATTAAAGCCATTAACATCACAATCACGCTTTAATCCATTATCAAGAGGATATGATATGAATGCTTTATGTATTGCACCAAAGGGCTGGCTATAACAATATGATTATTGTAGGCTGAGACAAAAGATCTAGGATCTCATTGACAATAAGACCATTATCTCGTTGAACTTTAAAAGATTGAGAATAAGAGGGATCATGCTCCCAAATTATCACAATGTTCTGCCCCAAACAAAGGGAGTTTTATGATTGATTATGGGATTCCTAAAGAGGTTGTGATGACTACCTTTGAGGAGATAACCCCTACAAAGGCTACAATAGTTGTTTGTGCCATTAATTCATGGGAGAGCTCAAATGAGAAGATAAAAGAGGTAAAAAGAAGGAGGATGATCAAACTATGAGTTGAAAGTGATGTAAACAATGAAGACAAATAAGTGAACTATGTTAGTAGGAGTGGAAAGTACTACTCGGATAAGTAGGCCCCTAAAGGTCTAAGGGATAAGAAAGATACATATAAACCTATGATGAAAGAGAAGGAAGAGGAGAACCCTATTTTAAGGCAATTGAAGAAGATGCCAATCTAGATTAGCATGTAGGAATTGCTCATCCCCTCTCAAGAATCAAAAAGAGTGATGATTGAAGCTTTGTCAAATTTAAGCATCTCCAAGGATGATATACTGAGGGATGTTATTGCCCTGGTTACTAACAAGGTAAAGATCACTTTTCTAGATAAAGATTTACCACTAGAGGGAAAGGACCATAATCTGGCTTTATTCATTTGAGTTGAGGTAAATGGGAGAAGCATACCATGCATGATGGTGATGATGAATATGGGACTAACATTTGCCCTCTAAAATTACTGCATAAGTTTGGGGTATCAAAAAAGGATATAGAAGTAGGAAACAATATCTGAGCTTACAATGATAGTAGAAGACTCATAACCTATGTATTTAAGGCTAAGATAGAATAAGGACTGTAAAGATAATGGTGGACTTTATAGTGTTAGATATTCTCAGTATCTTTTTATTATTGCTAGGAAGGTTATAGTATCATTTGTTGGGAAGTGAGCCTTTTACCATAATTAGATAGTTAAGATCCCATATAAAGGTAAAGTTGTGACACGCCAATTAATAATCATTTAATTTTCTCTTTAAGTCTATCCATTATCATTTAAATGACCTGATTAAATTTTTTTTTTCACTATGTCTCTTGTTCACCACTTAGTAACTATTTACAATAAAATATATATGAATAAACAAACTAAAATACTAATTGACTGTATACTGGCCCAACCTCTCTTACACGCTAGACAACGACTTCAAAAAGTATACTGAATGCAATCTTTAGTCTACTCTTCCTGAAATAAGATTTCATACAAAAGAGTGAGTTTGCATGCTTAGTAAGTAAATGCATAACGATACTTCAATCTCAAATAACGTAACAATATTTGAACATAAATAACTCATCATCATATCCATGTACGAAATAAAGAGTTTTTCCTCTTAAATGCCACATAGGCTATCAAAGATTATTGCATAAATAACATAACAACATTTAAACATAAATAACTCACCATCATATCCATGTACGAAATAAAGAGTTTTTCCTCTTAAATACCACATAGGTTGTCAAAGGTTATTGCCACACTTGCTATTATATTTTATTGCCACACAGACTATTATATTTTATTGCCACACAGACTATTATATCATTGCCACACAGACTGTTGCCACACAGGCTATTATATCATTGCCACATAGGTTGTTTTATCATTGCCACATAGGTTGTTTTATCATTGCCACACAGACTATTATATCATTGCCACACAGACTATTTTATCATTGCCACACATGCTATTTTATCATTGCCACACAGGCTATCATCTCCTTGCCACACAGGCTATTATATCATTGCCACACAGGCTATGCCACACATGCTGTTTTATCATTGCCATAGAGGCTATCATCTCCTTGCCACATAGGCTATTAAATATTATCGCCACACAGACTATTAAATATTATCGCCACACAAACTATTAAATATTATCGCCACACAAACTATTAAATATTATCGCCACACAGACTATTAAATATTGTCGCCACACAGTCTATTAAATATTATCGCCACACAGGCTATTAAATATTATCGCCATACAGACTATTAAATATTATCGCCACATAGGCTATTAAATATTATCGCCACACAGACTATTAAATATTAGCGCCACATAGGCTATTAAATATTATTGACATCTCATGAAAATAAATAAATCAAGAATATAATAATCTTTCATCTATGTATTTCATAATATCATCACATTAAACAACATTTCATTCCATTGAGTATAAGTTCATGGTATTTAACCAATCATACATATAGTACAATTAGCTATTTACTTATCTCTTCCTTCAAGCTTATTTAGCCGTGGATGGTCCCGGTTTATTCCCACTATTATCCTCAATGCCTCGAGGTCCTATTTCAATACACCAAATCAATTCAAGATGATAAAATAAGATTTTCATCCTGTTATGCAACTATGGCCTGATTCATGCAAATGGACCTAGTATTTATGCATATTTTCCTTATATGGCAGCTTGAGCTTGCTATACTCTCACAATAATAACTCTAGATATACTAGTCCAAATTACTTGATTCTTTTTTTCAAATAAAATAGACACATAATGATACAACATATTCAAATTTCAAGCCAATATCAGACACAAAAAATGTGATGTATTTTTAAATTTGTCCCTATTGCAGTGTCATCTCAGTCTGAGCAGGTCTTACACTTTTAGATATATCTCAAACTGTACAAATCCAATTGTAATAATTATCCACCACCAGTTACAAAGCATATAAAAGAACATTTTTAATGTTTTACTCATTGTCTAATTCAATATATAAAGTCACCAAAACAAAGGACCAAATCTCAAGGTAAGTAGGTTTGTAACATGATGATAACCAGCCATGATTAAGTGACCATATCTTAACAACCATACTTGATTTGGGAACAATATTTCATAAGAATGTATATCATACATAAATATACAAATTTCAAGTTTAGACCATCATCAAATTTTGAATCTATGGCCATCAAATTCTTAGAAAATAGATTCAAAAGAAATGCGAGGTTTCATCCCGATACAAAGTCAGTCCCAATCAATGAGCCATATCTCTTCCCATACAGCAAATCAATCAAAATTGATTTACAAGTATTTAGAGAGGACATAATCCTACAAATTTCATGTTTTACACTTTGTCAAAATCAGAACATAAGGCCATCAAAATATAAGAAAACAAAAGACTGAGATAATCTTAGTTCGGATTTGACCCAGTCCTGCTTAAGGAGTCATATCTCCTTACACACATAAAATCAAGCAAAAACATTTCATAGGTATTTATGTGAGACGTAAAGCTACAACTTTCATATTTTACACTTTCCCTAATTCCCCTTCTAGAGTTATATCATGGGTACAAAATCCTGCTCTAACAGCAAAATATAGTACAAACAGCTCTAGTTCTCTTGGATTCAACTTCCATCTAAGAGCTCTGCCTCAATTGCTCCATAATTCTCTCTAACCATGCATGATTAACATGTCATGAGAGGTTAATTTCATGTGAAAAGAAGATAAATTAACTTACTTATTATCTCAGAATTAGAAAACCTTAGGCAGCTCACTCTTCTCCCTCTCTTCTTCTTCTTCTTCTTATTCTTGTTCTTAGCTCTCTCTCACTCTATTTCTACAATTGCTCCCAACTTACCCCTCAATTCTGCCCTAATTAGCATATTTAAACTTGTTATAATAATATAAAATCATGGTGCTTCATTTCCATTGGTTGGAAGGTCACTTTTCCTCTTTTAGTCCCTCTTCTTCACTCCTTAAGCACCTTCATCCATCTCTTAATCCCTAAATGCTCCTTATACTCTTAAATAAGCTCTATAACACCATTGTCTATGATGTTATAACATGCACACAACATAAGACAATTTGACATGCAACTATACAAACACTACATATATGTTCAAGTGTCCCAAATACAACGGTGCAAGTGTCATTGTCATGCTTCTACAAATCGCATGACTAAATGATCATATATCCAATGCATATATGGGATTTCATATCATTTATGCAATGAATATATTCATGTGATAATGCCAATGGATGTGGATAGGGATGTTACAAGTAGTCCTTTTTAGCATGATAAACGTAAAATATTGATATCAAAATTTGAAAATTGATAAGAATAAGGAATACATTGATTATGATATATATGACCACTAAATTAGAATTTGGCTAATAATTTATGGGAGAAATTTAACTCGCCCAATAAAATAATAAATTTTTATCGCATTTTTGATATGATATAATTAAATGTAATGTAATGTAATAAAAAATTAATTTAATAATTCAATTGAATTAATATTTGATTATATTTCATCATAATTGATTACATCTCTATCAAATGTAGCATTAAAATTGTTGCAAGAAAGGTTTTACCATAAAAATATTTGCTCTTGTGGTAAGCAACTTATTCATAGCTTGCACTTAACTAGTAAATACATTTCTTTAAATTTCCAAATATATCATGGCAGTTGTACATGTAACACTCAAAAGAGTTATATATGTGTTTGGTGTTGAACCTTTAAGATATATTGTACACAACATAAGTGTTTAATTTGGGCCACTCATCCACATTCATCCAATAGAAAAATTGAGGGAGATGATATAAGAAGCTTTATTATTTTGCCATGAGAAGGACCCTATCGCCTTTTCATTGCTCAACCCATGTGTTTTATTGACCCTCACTTGAAAGCCGCAAGATGTAGATTGGACTTCAATAATAGTTTGTCCTCTTGGATTGTTCATTTGCTTTTTATAACTGCGATCGCCAATGGGGATGGGATCCATACTCCCATCGCATGACCTTTTATTTAAGCTCTATTTGTCTAAAATCACTTCTATACTTCATGGAAAGAAAGTTTAGTCCCCTCTCTTAAAATTATAATTTTGATCTAAAAATTAAAAAAATATATTCTTTTATAAGTGAATATAAATTCTTTCAAAGTCTTAAAGTTAAAAAAAATTGATTTTAAAAGAAACTAATATTTATGGATAATATTTACTTACAAACTCATATTGAAAAAATTTATAATCACTTTTAAATAAAAAAATAGCATTGGAAGAGATTTATTCCCTCATAAAAGGTCCCTCTCACCTCGAATCTAGAATAATGGAAACCTATAGATTTTTAAAAATCAAGTGATTATGCCAAATAAGGATAAATAATCACTTATAAAAGAAAATCTATTCTATTTTTTTTTATTTCAAAATCATAGTTTTAAAATAATAAAACTAAACTCAACTCAGTATAAGTAACCTAAATCCCAAGAAAAGAAAATATTTTCCAACAATTACAAGATCAAAATTATAGAAAAATAAAAATAAATAAATAAACATTTTGCCTTTTAGGAAAATATGAACATTATTTGATGTGGAACCACTAGCCAAAAGCAATTTGAAGAAATTAGAAGGGAAGGGAAACAAAGGTTTACAATTTCGTGATTTTTATTAGTCCGAAGCAGTTGAAAATTTTGATCTGAAAAGACCATATTTGGATTGAAAACAGTTCAATGAACAAAACTCACATCCTTTGGCTATGATGTTCTTCGCTTTCATCCAACTTCTATCATTTAGACCTTGACAAATTTATTTTTGCTATTTTTGGCCATTTTTATTTTTGGTTATAATTTTTAGGAAATTCCATTTTTGACGTTGTGTGTTTCTGGTTTCCTATTTTGATTAGAACTTTATTTTAGTGTGGTTTCTACAATTTTGCTAATTTTTGGTAAAATCATCCTTTTTTTTCTAATTTAGCATTGTAAGGCAAATTTAAGCCACCATTTCTCCTTTTAATGGTAGTGAATGGCATATTTTATTCTAAAAATTTCTCGTTGTTGTCTTTGATTGTCTTACGCTATGTCAGGCTAGTATCAAAGTCTATGGTGATTAGTGGTGGTCTTCATGATAGTATTCAAGAGACTGGAGCCCCATCCACTAGGGACGAGGTATTGCAACGATTAAAGCAGCGTTTACAAACACATATAGAGCAATAAGTCAATCGATAATATCAGCATTTTGAGGAATGTTTTGATGCAATTATTAATCGTTTGGCTGTTATGGGAATAGATGTGAGCATAACTAGGAGAATGATATAAGGCCAGGAGTAGAGGTGGCTCGTGGAAGTTCTATCACAAGACCTGTTCCTATTCGTCAATGACATAATACTGAGGATGATGATTCAGAAATAAAAGAGGAGTAGGAAAAGATGGAAAATCATTATGTTAGGCTCTATAGGAATGAGCATGTTGGGAATCGTTATGGCACACCTCCTAGGGATGAATATGCAGGGAATCACAATGGCAAGCTCGATTAGAAAGGCAAGGATTTTTCATTTGAAAGTGAATATTCTCAGTTTTAATTAAAGTATGGGAATAGAGGATTTTTTAGACTAGGTAGCAGAAATCGATAGATTCTTTAACTATATGGAGTCATCTGCTAAGAAGAAAATCAAGTTGGTGGCATGTCATTTAAAGGGTGATGCCTCCACATGGTAGGAGCGAACTCAAAATAGGAGGTTGCATAAGGGTAAAGATAGAGTTCGTACATGGTATCAGATGAAGAGCTTATTGATGAGAGAATTTCTGCCATCATATTATGAGCAAATTTTATTCCAATAGTACCAGCATTGTCAGCAAGGAAGCAGGACTATCCATGAATACACGTCAGAGTTCAAGAGGTTGGCTAAAAGGAATAATTTATCTAAATTCTAAGGGCATCAGGTTGCTAGAAATATAGATTGGTTAAAACCAGTAATTTGGGATAAAATTGGAGTTTAAGTTGTACAAACCTTGATAGAGGCCAAGAACTTAGCAGTGAAGGCTAATTTAATGCAACAACAAAGGAGCAATAAGGGGTTTGATAACTACTGCACTGGTAGAAGTTTTGAAAAGCCAAAGTTAGATACGTAAGGTGTTGGACATAATGAACAATTCACCAATAATCGCTTCAAGCCTACAACTGAAATTAAAGAGGATAAGGTGACAAGAAAAAGGCCTACGATGGAAAAAAAGGAGAAACCAATAAACCTGTAAGTCAAGCCCATGGTGGGGAAGTGTTTTAGGTGCAATCAAACTAAGCATCAGTCTAATTAGTGCCTTCAATGTTAAAGTGTGAATGTAGCTACTAGGGAAGAAAAGGAAGTAGAGGAATACAGTTGTGAGCCAGATGGTGATGGTAATGAGTTTGAAGATGATAAGATTAAAGGGGCGACTTATGTGGTGAGTCGAATAATGCTTATTCCAAAATAAAAGGGGGAGTCCCAGCATCATTATTTATTTCATACCCATTATACTATCTTGGGCAAGGTATTTGTTGTGGTAATCAATAATGGCAGCATGGAAATTATCATTGACATGGAAAGAGTAAAGAAGTTAGGAGTCTCCATGGAAAAACATCTCAATGCCTACACTTTGGGATGGATTAAGTCTGGATCAGATAGCATAAAGGTGATAGAATGATGTAAAATCTCTTTCTCCATTGGGAAGTATAAGAATGAGATATGTTATGTGGTAGATATGGATGTATGTCATTTGGTGTTTAATAGGCCTTAGTAGTTCGATGTTGACGTCCAACATTCATGGAGGAGCAACTAGTATAGCTTGATACAAAATTGAGTGAAGTATACTTTGTTGCCATTGAAGCAAATAGCTATAAATAATTTTCTGACTCTTACTAGGAATTTTGAATCGAAGGCAAAAGAGACTAAGCTAATTCATGCCCTGATTGTTAAGCAGGTGAGTGACAGAGAGGCTAAATTGCAAGTGGAGGAGTGTCCAGCTGTTGTAAAACCTTTACTATAAGAGTTTTGTGATTTAATGCCATATGAGATTCCTGATGGCTTGCTACCTATGAGAGACAGTCAGCACCACATAAACCTTTTGCCTGGTGCCAATCTACCAAATTTATCCCATTACAGGATGAGACCGAAAAAGAGTGAGATCATGAAAGAAAAGGTGGAAGAGTTATTGAGGAAAGGACTTATCAAAGAGAACATGAGCCCTTGTGCAGTGCCTATTTTGCTGACTCTAAGAAGGAAGGAAGCTGGAGGATATGTGTAGATAACATAACCATCAATAAGATCATAGTGGGCTACAAGTTCTCGATTCCTAAACTAGATGATATGTTAGATAGATTGCATAGGGCTAAGTGGTTCTTAAAGCTAGAGTTGAAGAATGGTTACCACTAGATTCGAATTAGACCTAAAAATGAGTGGAAAATGGTCTTCAAGATAATAGAGGGTTTGTATGAATGGTTGGTGATGCCATTTAGTCTTTCTAATGCCCCAGTACCTTTTATGAGGCTCATGAATCAGGTATTAAAGCCTTTCATTAGGAAGTTTGTGGTGGTTTATTCTGATGATATTTTGATTTGTAATCAGGATCAAGGTGAGCATTTGACACACTTAAGAGAGGTGTTGACAGTACTATAGGAAAATAAATTATACATAAACCTTAAGAAATGTAGCTTCCTAACCAATAAGTTGTTATTCTTATGGTACATTGTTAGTATCGATGGGATACAAGTGGATGAGGCTAAGGTGAAGGCAATCAGGGAGTGGCTAACCCCAAAAACCATTTTGAAAGTCCAGAGTTTCCATGGTTGGGCCACTTTTTATAGATGTCTCATTAAAAAATTCAACACTTGTTGGACTAGGATGGTTAATCCTAAGTCTAGAACCTCTTTTGATCTTGACAAAGGAGATTGATCATCACTAATATTTCAAATAAGTGTTGATTTTGCATAAATAGATAAATCTCTCAAGAAGAGATGGAAGAAGTTGTTAAACTCCAAAGTAACATGTAAATCGCAACCGCAATCCAGGATTCACGACTGCGACTCATGTTAAAACATGCTGAAAATAGGCAGGCAAAATCGATGAGCCATTCTCGATCACGATTCATTCAAAAGAAGGAGTCCAAAAATGCTAGACGAATTCGTAGTGTGTGTCATGCCTCAGTCGCGACCACGAATTTCAAAGTAACTCGAGATGGTAGTAAGTCCACAACCAGAGCATGACATGTAACGGCCAATTGATATTTGCTCTGATACCAATAAATGCAACGATCGTATTCATATTTACAAATCATGTTGCTCTGATGCTTTTTTTTTTGTTTTTTTCACCACAATCTATAATGCTACAATAGGTACCTATCAGAGCACTCAACATCCGGGATTTGCACGTCTGCCCCGCGTATGCTTGAGCCCTCTCTGATACCAAAACTGCAACATCTAAATTCATTTGTCAAACCAATAATTGTGACATCCATTGTTCTCATTTGTAAATCAGCTTTGATACCACAAATTGTAACATCACAACGCGGCTACAGCTGGTACCTATCAGAGCACTCAACACCCAGGATTTGCCTGTCGGCCCCACGATGTCATACACACCAGGATTTGCACATCTGCCCCACGTGTGCTTGAACCCTCTGATAACACCAACTGTAACTATCATCTTCAGATGCAAATCATGGCACTTTACGTTCGGAAATGCATACACGTTAAGGTTTATTCATCATACATATATAATCCCATATGTATTTAATATACACATGTGTTAACTAATGTCAAGACCAATGACCATAACTAGTTCCTATCAAATGTATGTACATGACAAAAGGAGAGAGAGTTGGAATTCAGTCAACGACCTGTGTTTCATATGTCTCTATGCAAAATTTTATGTACTAAAGTGTCCGAAGTCTATGCTTCAGTATCTGAAAAATAATTAAGATTTGGTGAGTCGCGACTCAATGAATAAAAACAATAATCAAATCCTCATAGCATAATTCATAATCAAATATCATCAAGCTACATTGCAAGTATAACAATTGACTATGCAAATGCAAATGCAATAGCTTTGTTTTTATAGTGACCGAGTAAGGCAAACATTGCTCTTGGGATATTCATGTGATTCATGTAACATATGATTTGGGACCTATTGGTCCATCTTCCTATAATTTGCAAGTGTTTGACAAGTTGGTCACAATGCCCCTTTTAGTTCCATATGCAAGTGCTTATTCACAAATGATATGCCAAGTAATTGTTAAGAGCATTTAATTCTCACTTGGCCTGTATTCCCATGTAACATGTAACAATTCAATCATATATACATGTAATAGAA
>CATIWR010050462.1:0-30867 GCA_949677035.1 Omphalea diandra | reverse complement strand
AAGACACCATTATTTATGATACTATAACATGCACACAACATAAAACAATTTTCCATGCAACTATACAAACACTACATATATGTTCAAGTGTCCCCAACTACAACGATGCTTCTAAATGATTATTTATCTAATGCATATGTTCATGTGATAATGCCAATGAACATGTTTGGGGATGTTACATAAACACTAGGTCCACTTGCATGGATCATGCCATAGTTGCATACCAAGCATTCATAATCATTTTGACATACTTATAACCATGTATCTATCAAATGCTAGGATCTCAACACTTTAAGGAATCCCTAGAGAGAGAACCAAAACCTACCATAATGGTTGGTCACATCAAAAGGTGAGTGAAAACCATAATTAGATTTTAATGTGTATGTGTGATAATTTTATGATGTGATTATGTTCTATTGCATGTATATGTGATCGAATTGTTACCTTTTACATATGAATACAAGCCAAGTGAGAATTATATGCTCTTAACGATTACTTGGTATACCATTTTGAATGAACACTTGCATATGGAACTAAAAGGATGTTGTGACCGATTTGTCAAACACTTGCGAATCACTTGGAAAAAGTGACCAATATGTCCTATTGGCACATGTTATTGATCAAATGATTCACTTGTTATATGCAGGCTAGCAAAATCAAATGTCACGTGAATCACATGAATTCCCAGGAGTGGTGTTTGCCTTGCAAGGTCACGACAAAAATCAATCTATTGTACTTGCACTTGCATAGTCAATTGTTATACTTGTAATGTATCCTAATGATATTTAATTATTGTTGTGTCATAAAAATCTGATTATTATTTTTATTCATTGAGTCGTGACTCACCAAATCGCAATTATGTTTTTCAGATATTAAAGCATAGGGTTTAGATACTTTGGTGTATAAATTTTTGCATAGAGACACATAGACCATAGGTCGTCGGCTGAATTCCAAATCTCTCTCTCTCTCCTCATGTCATGTACATATATATGGATAGGAACCAGTTTATGGTCAGAGGCCTTAAACATTAGTTAACATATATACATTAAATACATGTTGGATTATGTATGTATGATGAATAAACCTTTATGCATATATATTTTTGGACATGAATGCTTTAATTTGTCAATGAAAATGGTTGTTACATACCTATTCTAAAGCACATGTATATTTGCGAATGAGTAAAAATAACATAATCGCGCATTCAAAATACAAATTTAGAGCCAAAATTAAAATTGGTTATCTATACTAAAGAGATATATCAACGTTTAGCAAAAATAAAGGTAAAATCACCTCAAGTCATGTCTTAAAAATCTTAACTATTCAGGCAAGCATCTAAAAGAATAGGGCTTTAAAAATTGCCCAAATATTTATCCTACAATACCAAAAATACCATGATCAACAATGTACAAAGTAGAAAGAAAATAAAGATTCTAAGAGTTAAAGGAGTGTCGTGCAACTCAATCGTCCTCATTATCCCTAAAGGTGGCCTCTTCCTCCTCCACACCTGAGGCAACAAACTCATCGAGATCCAAGGGTACCAGTGGTGCGATCTTCTTGATTTAGGCCTTTACCACTATTAGGTACCACTCCTAAGCCTAAATGGAGCTTAAGTCTCAATCTTGGAGAACCTATCCATTAACTAAATGTCAGCTTAGTGCTTATGGTAAAGTATGAAAACTACATAAATGCAAAGGGAACTTGATTAATAAAGGCAAAACATAAATATAAACCAAAGATTCATAAATTCAACTTCGTTGGTTACTATGAATTCACCACTGTAAGTGTCTCGAATTTCATGGTTATGCTCGAATGAGTGGAATCTTGCTTACGACTCCTACCTTTTATTGATCATCGGGGGATCGAAAGGATGAAGGTCATATGTTGATAATAACCCCTAATCATGTCACGTGATTTAGATCAACGGGTGATCCTTAAGGACTTACAGAAGATAGAACCCCATTTTCCAAAGTTGGGGCCAATAGAGGACTAAGGCAAGACAATACATTATTGGTACCATCCCTAAGTGAAATATAAAGTTGCCACCTAACTTTGGTCGGGATAAGAATCTAGGCAAGGACAAATTATGAGCTTGCATAAGTCATTTAAAAGGCCTAATTTGTCTTTGCCTTATCAAAGATCGAGTTTAAGAGTTAGCTATGACTTGGAAAGAGGTTAGGTACCCTTAAGTCGCCTAGATATAAGGATCTAGCCTTCGCGCAATCAATGGTTCATTTTTTATTTTTGCTTTATTAATCAATTTCCTATTTATCCACCTAGACTCATCCTTTGAAACAAGCCATCGACCATAACAATAAAGTATTTAATGCATGAATGATATGCAAGATGTAAGAAAGCAATAAATAATATATATAAGGTAAGGATGGAAGATACATATCCAAATGGTGGGATTATCATGCAATAAACTTAAATAGATAAAAAGCATGCATTATTTATCTTTCCTAACCAAAAAAAAAAAAAAAAAGAGAACAAATTAGTCCATAAAACATTGATCAAATGTAAAGAAAATAGCCCCTAAATCTATTCAAGATGAAAAGAACTAAAATGGAACAATACTACCTTAACCTTGTCCTTTACGGTTCCAATCCATTCATAATCTCCCATATCATTAGCCTTGTCATGGATTAATTAAGATGCCTAATCTACTATCCATATTCATCATTAATCAAATTAAATATAATATGGATCATAAAATATGATAATAGCATGTAATGGCATCAATGAAGAAGTCATAACATAATAAAGATCCAAATAAAGACTAAACAACACTTAGGACAAAATTTAAACACCAAAATAAAAGGGTCATAGGATAGTAGAATCCTCTCCTAATTTTCCTTAGTCATATTTGAATATTGCCAAGAGTAATGAAGGTTACATGTCTAGCCATGGAAAGACTAGTACACAACTAGGATGAGAGAATGATGAAAATACCAAAAAAAAATGTTAATAAAACTCTGTATAACATAATAGTAAACACTAAAATAACGATCCATGAATAGTGGATCCTCTCCTGAATGCATATATGGCTAATGATGCCACAAGAAGAAAAAAAAGGAAGGGGGTAGCCATGGAATGGGGCTAATCCATCCTCCACCATGTTAATGGTGAGAAAAATGATAAATCCCAAAAATAAATAACATAAATTCCTACTAAAAAATGATAAATCAAAGAGTTTTGGTTCTATTGAGCCCTTACCTATCATTTTCTCATGATTAAGCATATAAAGGAAATAAAACATAAGGAAGAAAACATAGAGAATGAGATGAATCTTTTGGACTTAAGGTTTGCAAGTGGGCTATACAGCCAGGAAAGGGTTATACATCCATTTATCAAGACTGTGTAGCCTTAGGATTTAAGGGAAGACTAGTTCTAAAATGTTTTGTAGACTAGGGTTTCATGATGGGTTGTATATCCTTATACTAGGCTATACAACTAAGCTAGATGGGTTGTATAGCCCATCAATCCTGGTAGGCAGTTTTGGGCTTGTCTTAGGTTTAGGCTTTGGTGGGGTGGATTTGGTTCATGGTTTGTCCAAGCTTTTGCCACTTTCTTAGGCATTATTTCCTCTATTCCTTAGGGAAAAGTTCAAGTAGTTTCTCATCATTGGGTTTGCATCCTAAGACCCAAAATCTAGTAATAACAAATAACAATTGTTTGATCCAACCAATCCAACCAGTACATAACCAAAAATCAAGTAAATAATTCTAGGTAAGTAAAATATGTGATTTTATGGGCAATACAAATAACATTCTACATCTTTTCATGTGTAGGTATTCATATAACACAAGGACAAGTCAAAAGTGAAAAACAATCAAACCCAACCACTATAAGAATAATTTGTGAAATTTGATGAAAATTTGCAAAAACTAATTTTTACCATAAAATTTCACAAAATTCCATACATGGTTTAACAATTAAGCAATAGAGTTCACAATGTTGGTGCAACTCAGTTTAGGATTAGCAAGAAATTTACAAAATAATAAATAAATTATTCTAAGTCATAGATTTTTAGAAAATAGCACAAACACAAAAATCAAGGCAGAAAATTAATCAAAAAATAGCAAAATAAAATTCTAAAATTTAAAGGGTAAGTATCTTATGACTAACTCTAATTTTTTTTTAAGCTAACCTAGTATTTGCATGTAAAAGGTGATTTAGGGATAGTGCCTAAAATTTAAAGTGCGAAAAGTGAGGAAATTAAATAAAATTCAAAGATAGGGGAGAGGGACCTACCATACTAGAGGCTATGCCCACTAAGTGGTAATATAGGTCGTAGACTGTTGGAGCCTTGCGATATACGCTGAAATCCTTTTGCATGATCTTTAGTGTCACTTGTTCTAATAGAGAAACTTTATGAAAGCCTCAAGTAGCCTTCATCTACCTTAGAGCATCATAAACGACTGCATTGCCCCTAAGGAAGTTGATAGCAACGACAAACATAAGGTCTTCAAATTTGACCATCACTAAAATCCATAAGCAAAGGGAACCCTAGAGAAAATCTAAGTCTATAGAGAATTATAGTGAGAGAAATGAGAGAGATGAAGAGAGAAAGCATTAATGAGTCCTCAAAGCCAACCACAACCCTTATATAAGAGAGCTTGTCTGTACATACGACTAATGCTCATCCGTGTGGTGCAAATTAGCTATCGTACCACTTTTGCATATAGAGTCTATCAAGTTGGAAACCATATATTTGTATAGACCACTAAGGCTAGCAGAAGAAGAAAAGGAAAAAAAGGAAAGTTTTTGGTGTAAAATTACCAGACTACCCCCAGACACCACCAAAATTGAGAAAAACAATTTCAACCCCTAGTTTGCCTATAAAAAATACTAGATTGCCTTAAAATTTCAAAAGTAACCTTCTTAGGGATACCAGAGGGATCTCCAAAGTAAAATCTACATTTTAAAAGCTATCCTAACTAAAGACGCACACTTAACAAAGTGCTTAATAATTCCAAACTTCGGATAACTATTCCAACATAAATGCAACTCTAAGATAGCCAAAAGGATTGTAATTATAAGAATCCATTCCCAAGAAGGCCAAAAGAGTTGCTATGATTTAGGATAACACCTTAGCCCACCAGAAGGGTGAGCATAACATAGAATTATCCCTAAAAAGCATCCCTAAGCTAGTTTCACCCATTAGAAGGTTTGATACACTTTAAACATATTTAAGTAGCTACATGAAGGCTACTATAGACATACAACTAACCCAATTTGAGAGCTACTAGAAGTATATGGATCATATCAGTACCTGCTAAAAAGCTACAAGAAGAATATAGAATAAATTTAGTACCCGCTAGAGAGCTGCTATGATCCTAGTACTTGTTAGAAAACTGCTAGGACAACCAATACTTGATTGAGAGCTACTAGAGACATAAGAGAACACATTTGTACATGCTAGAGAACTGTCATAATAAACTTTAACAGTTGTTCAAAGAGTTGCTAAAGAATTATATACTTTGGTATCCTTTCTATTATTTACATTTTTACATTGCTTTGTTGAATCTTATTCAAATGGTAATTTCTTAAATGTCATTTTTCAAGCCCCGCAAAGTAAGGGGCAAACTGCAAACATTAGATTTTAGGCCCCAAGATGCAATCGATTATGAAAACTATGGGAATTATTCCCCAAAAGCAAGGAAAAGCTTCAAATGAGAATAAAGGCACTGAGAAGCCTTAGATCAAGTCCCAAACTAAGCTCAAGTTCACTAAGACCTAAAGCACAATTCTGCCAGCTATCATTTATACAGACATATTACTTAGTTGTACAACCAAGTAATAAACCCTAGCCATCATAACATTTTGGAATTTTATCCCTTGCAAACCCCTTGGCTATATAGCTAACATAATAGGTTGTATAGCCAATTTGTTGGTTATACATACCACTTTGAAAACCTAATTTTAGAAGCTTCATAGCCTTTATTTGTTATTAGTCATGAATGAAGTGTAACCAAAACCATTCCAACTTTAGTACACCCCTCTCCTTCTATAAATACACCCCATTTAGAGAAAGAGAGAGAGAGGAGGAGGAGGAGGAGGAGGAGGAGGATTGGAAACCCTAGTGTCACTCTGCCAAAATCTCCACTCAAACACCCTAAACATACAAAATGCATAACCCTAATTCATTAACACAACAACATAGTCTAAGGCTTTTTTTACTTTAATTTGCACACAACTCATTGTATATTTAGAGAATTGATCACACAATAGTGCTTTTGAGGGTAAAAAAATAATCAAAGTACACTTAAAGCATCTGGGTGGCTTACCCTTTCTTCCTCTTCTTTTTCTCTTTTCTGTTTCAAAAAAACTAATCCTAAAGTGTTATACAAACCAATTTGTGGCATGTACAAACCTTTAAATAAGTTATACAAAACACCGGTTGGTTAGTACAACTCACTTTGATTAAAACTAGTAGCTTTCTTTCACTTTCTTCTCCATATAATCCCTTATTTATTTTAAGGTTTTTTTAGACTTTTAAAGGTCTTCACTGGTAGAATATAGGGAGGTATTAATACCTATCATCCATATTTCATAAGCAAATGAAGTTATGGCCTATAAAAAGTCCTAGTTCTCCTTTTCTTTTCTTTGATTTTAGAGTTTTAAAATATCTTTTTTCTTTGATTTATTTTCTTCTTTGAACAAGTATTCTATTTTTAAGGTTCTATAGTTATGATTAAGAGAGGGATTCATTATTCCAAAGACCTTATAATCCATTACCCTTATATGCCTTAACTTAATACATGTTTCTTACGTTGAAAACATTCATCATAAAAGGATAATAGTTAGCTCTCTAGCTTATCCATGCATTCTATTTCTTTGAGGGTGGTCACATGAGTAAGTTTAGGGTGAAAGATTGGTTCTTGGTGACCCTCATCTTCATCATACTCTATGATTAATGTGTTATGCATACTTTAGCCTTTTTAAAATTTCTTTATAAATATGTAGGCATCCTAGTCATGATATGGTTAATAGTACATATGATGATGCTTTTGCTCATTTGAGCAAGATATGGAGTAAGGATGTAACCATCCTAGGATCTCTAAATGATTTGATGATCTCTTTAAGGCCAATACCATTCTCTATATGCACTTGCATGTCATGATCATTTTATGCTTTAGTGTTCAAATTCATGTGCTAATACTTTACTTGTTATTATTATCATCTTTTACACAATTATGTGATGTTAGGATGTTATTCACCATGGACTTAGACTTTGATTAAGTTCCTTTAACTTGGAGATTTAGGTGAGATCTTTCCTTAATTGCATTCCTTTCTATGTCTCTTGCTTTGTTGCTTTTTTTTTTCATGATGATTACTAACATGTGTTTTCGTAATATAAGTGGTTGTGGGGATATGAGGGCCCCTATTATGGATTATTATGTTTGATAGATATGCATGACCTCCCTATTTGACATTACATGTCCCCTTTCCCCTTTAGTGTGGTTATAATACTTTGATGATGATATGCTTAATTGAGATGCGTTAGAAACATGCCTAGGGGCGTTAACTAGACTAATTGATAATAAGGATAAAATAGTAAAAAGTGAACTAAAGATACCCGAAAGTCAGATCACTAAATTTGGGCAGTTTATGGGTGCTTAACCTTTTTCCTAAGTCATGCCCAATTTTTTAAGTTGATCTCTGGTATGGTAAAGATGAATTGGACCTTCTAAATGACTCAGATAAGTTCAAATTTCGTCCTTCTCTAGATTCTTGTCTCGACCAAAGTCAGGTGGTAACTCCACATTTTATTAGGGAAAATACAAAGTATTTTCCTACCTTGATTCACTCACTAACCACCAAAATTGGAAAAAGGGCTTCAATCTTTCTTTTAGCCTAAAGGATTACTTATCGATGCAAACATGAGCCATAATTTGGGGTTACTACTGATGAGACATAAAAATGCATAATTTATTTGGGATGATTTTCTCCTATTTTGTGCTTAGTTTTTAATTTTAATTAAATTTTATTTTTAAAAAAGTTAAATTTTCTATTTTAGGTGCATTAGATTTAAAAAAGGAGATTAGACATCAATTTATAAGATTCTTCAATTCTAGGGCAAAAAGAGGTGAAGTACAGTTTGCAATAAAAGATTTACTATGATAAGGCATAAGCATGACTTACCAACACGAGGCTGACAAATTTAGAGAAACAAAGTGCTAATTTTCAATTCAATCTCTATAAAAGATCCTATTTTTTTAAGGAGATTTGACTTAGCATATTTACCCTAGAGTTAGATCTTCTTTTGATTTTTTCCAAAATAATTTAGGGAGCCAATTTCTCTAAAGATTTTTAGAAGATCTTTAAGAGATTTTTGAAGAGATATTTTTGTGATATCAATAGGAATCTTTTCTCTTATTTGGGGAGGATAAGAGAAAAAATGTGAAGAGTAAAAGGTCTAAAGAGCAACCAGGCTCAATTGAAGACATTCTCTTCTTCCATTGCTAACCTATGAGTTCTTCCTTTCTTCTTACTAGTTTCTTTTCTTATCCATGAGCTATTTGTAGTTAAGGCTGTGAAAAACCTTATCATAATAATGGATTGATTTTATTTTATTTAATCAAGATATTTTTATTTTCATATTATCCGTGAATTATTGTGCGTAATGCTATTGAGAGATTGGTCACCTCTTGATTGATTTGGTTTATGTGAATGAATTGGAAAGGATTTTACATAATTGACTAAATAATTTATAGTGTGAATTGAAAGGTATATAGGAATATATATACATAATTCATCTGATTTTATAAGATTTTCACAAAGGTTAATGCACTTTCTATCTCAAGAACTCTATAGAGGGATTTAAGAGTTACTTGACAGAAGTAGGGTTAATACATTTCAGGAGGGAATATTAAGCAAATTTACAAAAAATCCTCAGCTTATGAAAATAATAAATTATCTTGGTTAAATTTAAATAATTGAAAATCCATTAGAGTGGTTAGGTGGACCAATAGTTTTAGCTCTTTAAATTTAATTGTTGCAACTTTAATTAATTATTGTTTTCCTTTTATTTGCTTTTAGTATTTAAATTTTTGTAGTTTATTTATTTTGAATTTTCATAGTTTAATTACTCTTTAAAATTCAATAGTCTAAATAGTCAAAGGTTAACTTTAGTTTTAGTACTTATTTTATTAAATCCTCATAGGAATGATATTTTTTTATTACTTAATAACTTGTGCACTTGCTAAGATCATTTAAATTTTAGCTACCAAGTTGTTGTGCCATTACTGCAGATTTAATCCTAAAATAATATTAGAACTTATTGTTGTGTCAATAGGGAGAATGCTTGGAGAACATGTGATCCTAAGCAATTGTCTCACTCCTCTACTTTAAATGATGTGTTTTGAATGATGACAAAAAATTGAAAAGTTATAATGTTTGTATTTTAGTGTTTTTGTGACCCGATGAACAGTAAAGGGTGAGAACAAGTTCAACATGCATTGAAATAATTCAACAAGCATTGGGAATATCACAACAGGCGTTAGACATTTGGTATGACACGAGTTATGCACTCTAGACCTCGTTGTAGGTGTTGAAGTTTTGTAATGGGCATTGGGCTAAACCTAGCAAAAGGCATTACATATTTGCAACAAACATTAAAAAAGTGTTCGAGTTTGGGCTATTAACTCTAGAGCCTCCAAGGAGCTACACTTAAAGTTTAATAGGCATTGAAGGAGTTCCCAATGGGCATTGCGAATTCACCAACAATAATTGAAGCATTTATACAAACTTTGAAAAATAAAACACCAAGCTCATACTTTCTGGAAATCAATAACAGGCATTGATCATACTTAAATAAGCATTGATCATACTCCAATAGGTATTGGCAATCATACAACAAGCATTGAGAAAATGTTGTAGATTCTTAAAGTGATATGGATCATCCAACAGGCATTATAAAGTTTGTATAGGTGTAAACACACCTTTAATGGCATTGAGGAACCAACAACGGGTGTTAGAACTATTTGTTACAAGAACAATGGGTGTTGATGAGAATCAACATGCGTTGTCACCTCTAATGGCTAGCTTTGTAGAAAAACTGTCAGACTAAACATCAACTGCTTCAATGGCTAGTTTTGGAGTTTGGTTATATAAGGAGGTGACAAGGCTATCCACATGCTCTTTTGTGCTTTAGGCAGAAGTGAGTACAACAAAGTGAGCATGAAGTCAACTACTAAGGAAATTTAGGAGGCCCTAGAGATCACACATGAAGGAATAAATAAAGGAAAAGAAAACAAGATGAAGACTCTTATTTTCCTATATGAAACCTTCCTAATGAAGCATGATGAAACGATCTTAAAAATGTATGATAAACTCATTAAGATTGTTAGAGAAATAAAGGCTCTTAGGAATGCATTCATAAATGAGGAACTTATGAAGAAAGTTATGAGGTGTTTACTAAAGGAATGGTTTGGCAAGGTCACCTCTCTCAAGGACTCAAAGGACTTGAAAGCCATGCCACTTGATGAGCTGTTGGGCAATCTCATTGACTATGAGATGAACCTAAATAGAGAATCTCTATCCATATATAAGGATACAAATGAGAAGAAGATTAAGATAGCACTCAAATCCAAATGTCTTAGCTTAGATGATGAAGAGTTGGATGAAGAGCAGGTAGCACTCCTAACAAATAAATTCAAAAGGATCCTAAAGAAGAAGGGCAAAGGCAAGCTTGAGTAGATTAAATGTTATAGATGTTGAAGGCTTGGCCACATGAAAATAGATTGTCTAAAAGCTAGAGTAGAAAAGAAGGACAAGAAGACGAAGAAAGCTTATAAAGACACTTGGGATTATTCTAGTGCATCTAAACTAAGTAAGGATGAAGAAGAGCCATGGATGGGAAGAAGAGAAAGAACTAATCCCTGCCTTATAACCTTAGAGGTGAACTCTTCAAAATAGGTATGTCTTAGCTCTTTTGATAATGATTTAGATGAGGATGATTAAGAATTAAAAGACATGTTTACTGTTGAAAATCTTATTTAGGCCTTAAAATCCACTAACAATGATCTTGATAAAAATTTTGAAAGAAACAAAATTTTGAAAATTGAATTGGTGAAACTAAAGAAAAATTTTGAGATACTACAAAAGGAAAATGAGGCACTAATAAAAGAAAAAAAGTTTTATGAAATTGTAGCTTCTCAAAATAAGAGTCTCAAGAAAGAGATCTCAACTTTGAAAATTTCGTTTGCATTTTTTACAAAAGGAAAAGAAAAACTTGATCTTATTTTAGGCTCTTAAAAGACTTCAAAAGATAGACATGACTTAGGCTTTTATCATTATAAACCTTCCACTTTAAAGCCAAAGTTTATGAGAGCTTCTACCAAACCTAGAACTCTCTCACTTTGATCAAAATCACATGTGCATGATCATAACTGCTCACATTCACATTCTCACAAGCCAAAGACACACCATGCCTTTATTTATAGAACCTAGTATATCAAGAATGCACAAATTCCTTCATGTTTTAGGCATCAATCCTTTAGGAAGCCACCTCACACTTGCTCTACAATTGACCTTAAAAAAGCATTTACTTGGCAACGCTTTTATTATGGAAAATTTAGCCATAAAACATACTTTTGTTATGCTAGATTGAGAGATGAACATTTTTATGCTGCTAACCCACATGGACCCAAAAGAAAATGGGTACCAAAAAAAGTTTAATTTTATAGGATTAGAGGTTCGTCACCTTTTGCTCAAAATGAAGAATCAAATGGTGAGTGGAGCTATAGAATTTAAAGAAGCATTGTATTTTTGGAAATCATAAGTTGTAATGCATCTCTATCCCTTCCTATTCTTTAATATGTAATTTCTAATGGGAAATTTTAATTTATGGATCTTTAGTAACTATCCTTTCTTTCTTGCTTTCCTTAACACATGAAGAGAACATGTGACCCAGGTTATGTTAACTGAAGTTTTGTTTGAATATCTTAGGAGATTTGTTAGAACAAAACATATAGATAAAGGGAGTTTTCCTTCTCTAAAAGTTTTGTAATTTAGATAACATCATTAGATATCTTAAGAAGGCCTTTTTTTTTTTAGTATTAGCTTTTTTTAAGTAAGTTGGTCTTTTTTTTTTTTTTTAAGGGGAGAATCTTTCTTTTGTTTTTTTTAGAATACTTAGTATATCTTTTTGTCATGATGTCAAAAAAGGGGAGAATTTTTGGATGCTTTAATTAGTATCACTTATTTGTTTGGATACTCTTGTTTGAACTCCTTTGGTAGGATAACATTAAAATGTTTTTAACATTCAACATTTGGTATCCTATATAGTATATTTGGAATCCAACTTTATGTTTCAACATTTGGTATCATCTATCTCTAAGTTTTTGAACATTTGGTATCAAAGCATCTTGGTTTTGTCATCATTCAAAAAGGGGGAGAATGTTATGTCAATGGAGAGAATGCTTGGAGAACATGTGATCCCAAGGCATTGGTCTCACTCTACTACTTTGAATGATGCATTTTGAACGATAACAAAATAATGACAAAACCTTAAAAAGTTATAATGTTTGTATTTTAATGTTTTTATGACCCAAAAATAGTAAAGGACGAGAACAAATTCAACAAGCATTGAGACACTTCCAACGAGCATTGAAATAATTCAACGGGCATTAGGAATATCACAATAAGTATTTGACATTTGGTATGGCATGAGTTATGCACTCTGGACCTCACCACGGGCATTGAGCTAGACCAAGCAACATGCATTGTATATTCACAATAGGCATTGGAAAAGTGTTTTAGTTTGGGCTATAAACTCTAGACCTTCCAACAAGCCACATTCAAAGCTTAATAGACATTGAAGGAGTTTCAACCAGGCATTGCAAATTCACTAACAATTTTTGAAGCATTTATGCAAACTTTGAAAAATAGAGCACTAAGCTCATACTTTCTAGGAGATCAATAACAAACATTGATCATACTCTAAAAGGAATTGATCATACTCTAAAAGGAACTGAACATACTCTAATGAGCATTAGCAATCACGCAACGGGGGTTGAGAAAATGTTATAAATGCCCAAAATGTTCTAGACCGTCCAACATGCATTATGAAGTTTGCAACAGGTGTTGAACACACCTTTAGCAGGTATTGAGAAACCAACAATGAGTACTAGAACCATCCATTACAAGAACAAAAAGTACTCGAATGGCTAGTTTTGGAGTTGTTTATATAAGGAGCATTTTTTAAGTTCAAAATGATTAAGAAAACATTAGAGAACATTTGTAAATAATTAGAGAACATCTAGCAAGCTATTGTGCCAACCTTTTTGGTGTTGCTTTATATTTAGGTAGATTGAGGATTATTTTTATAACTCTTTAAGAGTAGGTTTTCTTGAGTGCTAAAAGTGTAATTACTACCTAATTTAAGAGGCATTAACACTGTTTGGATCTATCCTTACTAGTAGTTAAAAGGTTAGCATTATGCCTTCGAAAAATACCAAGGAGTTAGGTTGGCTCTCTTATTCCTTATTAAAAGAGAGTAATTGTAAGGGTTGTCCTTAAGCCTAAAAAAGGAATGTTTTTCCTTAACCTAGAAAAGGGAAGATTTTTCCTTAAGCTTGGAAAAAGAATAGAAAAGGCCTAAGTTAAAGCTTAGAAAGTGAAGTAGGCACATTGTTGAACTAGTATAAAACTCTGTGTTGATTTATGTTTGTTGTTTATGCATTGTTTGTTTGTGTTTTTGTTTACAACCCAATTCACCCCCCTCTTAGTTTGCCTCATCTCCATCTAAACCAACACTTATTAATCTTGGTTAATTTAGATTTTTCTATTTTTCATTTAGCTTTTAATTCTTGCTTGTTCAAGTTGATTAGTGCTTGACATGCACCAATGATGAGGAACCCGTGGAATTTGATCCTAAAATAGAGAGAACTTTTTATACACTCTGAGGAGCTAACAAAGGCAAAGAGTAAGAGCAAATTGAAGATAAAATGGTAGAACCCATAACACAAATTGGACTTTTTTGGACTATGCTTGTCCAATGATTGATGGAGCTACTTCTAGCATTCTTAAGCTAATTATCCAAGACAACAACTTTGAAAACATGTCAATAATCATCCAGATGATTCAAACTAATATCCAATTTAGTGGGGTACCAAATGATGATCCTAATACACACATTATGGGAGTGATTTAAGGAAAATGCTTAGGAAGTGTCCTCATCATGGAATAACAGTTTAACGTCAAATTCAAACTTTTTATTATCATCTTACTTTATCTAACTGTTTGATTATTGATACAGTTATAGGTGGTACAATTATGAGAAAATCTCTCGTTAAAGCTTCTAACCTAATAAAGGATATGGCTTCTAATACTTATCAGTGGAATAATGATAAAGTTGATCAAAAGGAACATGGAGTGCATAATATTGATTTTTTTTCTTCTTTAATAAAAAAAATTAGATAATCATGGTACTATAATTACGAATGTTTCAACTTTTGAACCATGTAACTTATGTAGCCAAATGGGACATTCAAGCTCTCACTGTCAAGTAGAAAATCCTTTTGTTTGTAATCATGAAAGTGCTAACTTTGTTTCCCATTGGTGTTAGGTCAAATTTCAATTCTTTTTCAAATACATATGATCTAAGGCAAATGAGCCATCCAAATTTTTCTTAGAGTAACAACCAACTAAAAGCACATATTGAATTTCAACAACAACCACCACCACAAGAAAAAAAGGGAAATTTAGAGGATTTAATTACCAAGTTCATCAATAATGTTCAAACCAAATTTTAAAACCATGAGACATCTATAAGGAACTTGGAAGTGCAAGTACGATAGCTAGTTAACATATTGTCTGAAAGAATAGAAGGTCAATTTCATAGCAATACTAAGAAGAATCCAAAAGAGCAAAAAAGTGCTATCACTTTAAAAGGTAGAAAGAATTAAAATTTAAGGCAAAAAGAAAGAGGAAAATGACAAGATTGATGATTCATCCATGGAAAATACAAGGCTTACACCTAAACTTAATTTAAATGACATTTAACTTCCTCTTTCTTATTCTAAAAAAGCTTTGAAAGCTAATTTGAATAAATAATTTGAGAAACTTTTCGAGGTATTTAAAAAGGTACATGTTAATATTCCTCTTTTTGATGTAGTTTCATAAATGCCAAGTTTTGCTAAATATTTAAAGGATGTGATTTCTAACAAAAGGAAATGGGAAGAATATGAGCTAGTAGAGCTTAATGAAGAGTGTTCAACAATTCTCTTAAATAAATTGCCCTCAAAACTAAAAGATCTAAGGAGTTTTTCTATCCCTTGCACTATACAAGATACTAAATTTGAGAAATCTTTGTGTGATCTAGGTGCTAATGTGAACTTAGTACCATACTCAATCTTTGAAGAACTTAGATTGCATGCATTGGCACCATTACTATTACCTTGCAACTAGCAGATAAAAGTATTAAATATCCTAGAGGAATAGTCGAAGATGTCTTAGTTAAGGTGGGAAAACTTATTATACTTGTTGATTTTATTGTGTTGGATATGGAGAAAGATAGAGTAATACCTTCGATTCTAGGTAGGACTTTTCTTACTACCAATAATGCTTTGATTAATGTACAAAATAGTTTACTTATTCTTAGAGTCAATAATGAAGTAGTGTTTAATGTGTTTAAATTCATGAAATATCCTGACACAATTAAACATGAAATAAATATGATTGATTACATTGATGTTTGTGCTAATGAAGCAAATGCATTCAAATTAGATCTTTTGGATAATATCGTTCTTAATTCTTGTGATGATGCATAGGTCTTAGATGAAGAACATATGGAGGCACTTAATAATTTAGAGGTGGGACAAAAAGGATTCAAGCTAAAAGAAAGGAAATTTTTACCTTTAGAGGAACTAACTCCTTCCAAACAATTATGACCTTTTATTAAAACATCTCCTACTTTAGAGCTTAAACCTTTACCTTCTTATTTGAAATATATATTTTTGGGAGAAAATTCAACCTTACCTATGACTGTTTATTCTAAATTAGTAGGTCATCAAGAAGAAAAGCTAAAAAAAAGGTGCTTAAGGAACACATCCTAACTATTAGATGGAGTATTGCCAACATAAAAGGAATAAGTCCCTTAGTTTGAATGCATAAAATATTGATGAAGGATGGATTCAAATCCAAAGCACAACCACATAAAAGTTTAAGTCCTAAAATGCAACAAATAATGAAGAAAAAAATTCTTAAATGACTCGAAGTAGGTATTATCTATCCAATCTCTAATTCATCATGGGTCAGTCATGTTCAAGTTGTACTAAGAAAAAGGTGGGATCACTGTTGTGTTAAATGAAAATAATGAATTGATTCGCATTAGGACAATAATTGGTTGGAGGGTTTGTATTGATTATAGAAAATTAAATGAAGCCACTAAGGAAGATCACTTCCCCTTTCCCTTTATTGATCAAATTATTGAAAACTTGCATGGCATGAGTTTATTATCTCCTAAAAGGTTATTTTGCATATCTTCAAATAGCCATTGCACTTGAAGATCAAGAAAAAACCACTTTTACTTATCCATATGAAACATTTGCATTTAGAAGGATGTCATTTGGTTTACGTAATGCACTAGCTATATTTCAACGTTGCATGATATCTATAGACACTACATTTTACTCCCCAGAAAATTTTAACCCGATGATGATGGCCAACCAAAATTGGGACAAATAAATGAGTGTGATAACCCAAGTATAGAGAGTGGATAGAATTTTTTATTTCTTCCTTTTTAAATTTCCCTCAAACCCAAGACTCAAAATTCGTGTAGGTCGCAGTATATATTCAAGTGTATACACACACATACACAGCACATGTGTGTGTGTGTGTGTGTGTGTGTGTGTGTGTATGTATATCTTTAAAAAAGGAGAATCAATGCAGGTCACGTGGCCACTAGGGTCGAGTGTATGAGGGTAGGTCCCTCATTCTCCTATAAATAGGAGAAGTGCAGCCCTAAATTGAGGGGTAATTTTTCTCAATTGGAGATGACACAAGCATAGTAAATAAAGGGAGAGGGAAAGGAACTGGGAAAAAAAGTGAGAGAAAAAAATAGAAAATATCAAGGAAAATATTTCACATTTGATTCAAGTCTAGCTATTGTTTAAATTCATTCTTTTGGACCCCAAAAAATATATACTCATCTAAAAGGTATTGCATTTGAAGGTCCTTTTATTTACTTTCATTCAGTTAGCCTTACATAATATTATTTTCTTTTATTCTCATTTTAATATATTACGATTGTGTTTGTGTGGTAAGTAATTTAATATATTAGTGTTAATTATTTTGTTGCGAACCAATTAAATATTTTAATTATTTCTAGTATAATATTGTATTTTGGTGTGGCATTTTTAAATATGTTGTGGTTAAATATTTTTCGTGAACTACCTAAATATTTTTCCTATTTTTAATATATATTTTAGTTGTTTTGGCATTCCATTTTTTAATATGTGGTGGTTGATATTTTTTGTTATTTTGATATATAATCATTATTTTCATGTTAATATTCTTTTAATATTATTTTTCATGAATTAATTAAATGTTTTGCTACTTTTTTAACATAAAATACAATGTGTTCATTTTCGTGTCACATTCTGGCATGTTGTTGTTAATTGTTCTATTAATAAGTTAGTTAATTATTTTTTATTTAAATAAAAATTGTTGTTATTTTTATTTTTCACTTTTTATGTATTTATGAGATTTGGAGACTAACGCTTGTGTTGCAAGATATACTTATTTTGTCTTGTTCATTTTTTTTATTTTTATTTTCATTTTGGAAGTATTTGTAAATTCTCCATCCTCATTTGACCTGCAAAATTAATTAATTCTTTTACTACTACTGCATACATATTTGCACTATGTTTATTATTTATCTTGTGATAACTATATTAATTGCATGCGTGAAATCAGTAATGATAAAATAATAAATAATTAATATGGACAATTTATAAAAATCACGAATAATTGAGTGGAGGCTGGACCAATGTCCAGATGGCCCAGGATCCCCAACACCTTCCTTGGGTTGTACTCAACTTTTTACCCAACTCTGAAGAGGTGATGAGTTGGGTATTTTGCATAGGATTCCTGCTGTTATCAAATTAGCCCCAATCACATTGGATGGAGACCCTGATTTTCTCCAGGCTTCATCAGTGTGTTGTCCCTGTATACCCTCATGCAATCACATAGTCGCAATATCCTCATTTAATGAGGTACTCCGCTATATTACCTCACAACAATTGTTGATTAAGCACGGAGTGATATAGCCCCTCGTTCACAATGGCGAATCCACTAGGGATAAAGAAGTTGATTCTATATAACTGTCTTTGATTTTTATATTTTTTTCATATTAATTATGCTACATTTTTGCATTCATTACACACACCATGTGCATAAACAACCCTAATTACCTAGTGCTACCATTGGTATGATACCTAAGTTCCAATCATTCTTAAGAGAACACCTATGGAAAACACCACTCGGTAGCCTTATACGTTTGGGTATATTAAAAGGGTTGTCTCAAACCTAGCTTGCTGAAGCCATCTACATCAGCGAAACCTGCCCAAAGCCCATATATTCACCCTAGCCCAATGGATAGGATAACCCTTGATTTGTGTGTTATTTGTGGATGGTTTAAACTTGAAAATTTCAAGGATATAATTTATGTCTCGAATACATTGGTGTGAAATTTGGGTTCCCTTACTGAGAAATATGTGTGTTCTTAACATGAATTATATTCCTCGAATTTGAAGATTCATCATTGTGGTTAGTTACCAACATGAGAGGTTGGACATGCGAATTTGGTCATCCCTACTGGTGGCTAAATTGACCAAATGTCCTAGGAAAAAGCATCAAAACCAATATGTGTAGGTAACATAAGGGAGAAAGGCTCACATATGTTTATTTTTACATTTCAACTCAACTGTGTGCATTTATACATACACACGTACATGCATCATGTTCTAACCCCTTTATTTTATAGCTATCATAGATCCTAAATGATCTTTAACACAGGGGCAAAAAGGGAGTAGGCTAACTCAAAGGAGTCTCAAGACATGCTTTGAACAAAATTGTAGATAGCCATGGGTGATGTCAATGAATAGTTGATGCTCTAAACCAAATGAAAGAAGAAATGAAGAAAATAATGGAATCCATAATGAGACAGATGGGGGAAATGATTAGAATAATGAATAAGAGGATTGATATCTTAGAAAATAGTGATAAGGGGAAGTCACTAGTTCATCCTGAACCATTAGCACTTCACACCTAAATATGTCCACCTTTTTAGACCAAAACATTCCACAATATGACACCACACCATAGAACCAAATGGTACCTATTCCACCACCTCAACTTATACTACATCTGCCACTAAATCCAATTACCCTACCTCAAGTACCTACCATACATATACACGATGATGACTTTATGATGTGGAGGACTATGAATGTTAAAAGACAGCCAAGGAAAAATGGCTCAAAAGGTTGTTCGACTTTCCATCAATGGTAAAGTGGTAATGACTAAGATGGCTAAATGGATAGATAAGCTCTATAAACTATTGGAATCCAAAAGGGATGGGTGAAGAGGAAGACTAAGAGGACTTGCCTTTATCCGACGAGGTGGAACTTCCATCAAAGTTCAAAATGCTAGACTTAGTCAAGTTTAATGGAAACCGTGATCCTACGATTCATTTAAACTAATATGTGACAACCATGAAGGCCATCGGACTATCCCCTGTATTGGTTGTCATATACTTTAATTTGTCTTTGAAAGGGTGCCTAGTGAAATGGTACCATGACCAGCCAAAGACAGTCTAAGAAAATTAAAAGGAATTGGTTAAGGCTATTAAAAGCCATTACTCATGTAATGTGCAGATGGATGTGACTTTGAAGGACCTAGAGGCTACTAAACAAAAACCTAATGAGTTATTTTTTTATTTTCTGAAGAGATGGAAAGAGCTAGTAGGACAAATGAAAAATCGACTAGATAATAGGGATCAAGTCAAAATGGTTATGAAGAGTGCCTTGCTCCAATTAGCAATCACCTCATATTTATACCTCTATGAAATTTTAAAGATGTGTTGAATTTTAAGATGCAAGTAGAGTTGGCTAAGCTTTAAAGTCAAAAGTCTTATGAGAGAAACACTTAGAGTGGTGATCGCAGTTATTAATTGCAGTCTGAGAATACTAAATTGTTGATGTCACTATAATAAAATAGCCTAAAAAATTTGCAAATTTTGGGAAGATTTTCTTGTGGCTAAATGAGGCATTGGATTTTTGGTCTATGTTGTTTTCAGCTTGATGTTAAATTTGATAAATGAAAATGCTAGGAGATTCATCGAAACAGGAGTCCACTTTTTTATAAAACAATAAGCAAACAACAAACACACCTATGGCATAAAAGACCTAACCAGTACATCATCTTCAAGCTTCATACAAATACAACAATGGCCATTATTTATTATGTTACAATAAACATGTGGCCTATGTCATAAGCAAAAATAGTTACAATAAGCTTAGTCTTCAGTGTCAGGTCCATAAGAGGAACTTCATTCTCCTATCTTCCTTTGTACAACTTGCTGGTGGAATTTATGAGCAGTAGTATATCATTCAGTGGGATATGCTATCTCTTCATGTATTAGGACACATTTCTATTATGACACTAGTAGGAGCACCTTCAATGGTGTAAATACACCATTGTCGCCATGGATTACAGACTTTATCTAAAAATCATTGAGTGATCAGGCTACCACCAAATTATGGCAAAAAGTCTAAAGTCCTTTGTTATAGACCATACTGATGGCATAGGCTACTTAGAAAATAGTACGATGCTATGTGAAGGACTGGGAAAGTAACGTCAGTTGTATATGTTTATAAGGTAATGTAAGTTAGCCTCCACCAATGACACATTCATCTAATGTAAGAATCATCCACATTCGTGAACCAGTCTAACCATGAATATTCAACAGTCACATTATCAGGGTATGTGATTTTACGAGATTGGAAATGTCATGACTCGTATCTAGAAGGACTTACACTTGGAGGGGCTAATAGGCATAACTTCTCTTGCAACCACATCTACATGAAAAAGAAGAAAATGAGAATGGCAAATTTAGAGAAAAAAAGAAAAAGGGAAAGAGTTATCTCACTACCTGAAGCAATAGAGGACTCCTTGTGAACACAACACTTTTGCCTCTTTAAACCTGATCCAAGGCAAACATAGTCTTTGCTATAATCATGGGAACAAGAGTTTTACCTTCCTCTATCTCCTGAAGTAGCTAAAAATCCACTTGGCATGTCTCAGCCACTAGTAAGAATTGTGTTAATAAGCAGTAGTTAAGTATCTTGCACCATAGAGCAGTGAGTTTGTCTCTCTTATCATAGACTTCAATCAAATTCTCCATCAGGATCCATCACTTGTAACGAATTCAAAATCCCTGCAAATCATGTGAAAGAATGGTCTCATTTTTCTTATGGTTGGATACTCGGTCATAGGCAAGACAGGTCAATCAGTAATAGCAGTGGTTACCCCTAATAGCTTGCTGAATTTTTCATAAAAGAGGCATAACTCTTATTTTGAGAAATGAAAAACATTGTCATAAGGATACTAAAACGATAAAACACCTTTAAGTAATGTGAAATCAAGAGTAATAAAGGTAAGGTACTTTAGGGCTTTTAAATTGAGCTAGCTCATAGTTGACCATTTCTATTCAAAAATGGTCCTTAGGAGCTATATGATACTCCTTTAGATTGCTTCAGCCATAGTATAGTATCAAAGAGTACTGAGTGATAAGAGATCTTTTGGTTCTAGTTAGGAGTTTCTCTCAGTGATGTGAGAATCACAAAATGGGTAACGGATTACAAAGAAGGAAGAGAAGCTGACACATTATAATAATTATTGATGCATGTAAGACAAGTGACAGATGAGGTGTATAAGAAAGAGAAGAGAAGTTGACACGCTGCAATAGTTATTTATGCATGTGAGACAAGTGGCAAATGAAGTGTATAGAAAGGAGAAAGGATGTAGACAGGTCATAATAATTATTCTTACATGCATGACAAGTGGCAAATAAGGTGTCTAAAAGAGAGGAAAGAAGCTTGACGTATTGTGATGATCAATTCTATAAATAAGACGTGTGGTAGGGGATGTGTACAGAAGGAAGGAAAGAAGCTTGACGTGTTTCGCTAATTGATCCTGCATGTAAGATAGGTAAAGGGAAAGGCATGCAAGTACAAGAAAGGAGATAGATGTGTGCAGAAGCATTCCTGCATGTAATACACATGGCAAGGAAAAATAAGCTCGTTGTCGATGACATTATTCAAATATGCTCCCTAACTTAGCAGCCCAGTTTTGCGACATAAAGGATGAAGACGATTTAGAATTGGGGACTTGTATTTCATGTCATGCATACATATTCTTTTTTTTTTTTTTACTTAGTCTCCCTTGCAACATAATATTTTTTAGGAGTATGACGCGTCACTATGCATCGTCCTCGACATCTGCCATAAGTTCTTCATTGCATTTCAACTCACTTGTAATGATGCAAGAATGCAAAAAAATAAGTAACGTATAAAACTAAGTAATTGTTAAAGAGCTAACATCGATTATATTTGCACGTTTTTACCATGACAGAAAAGAATGAACCAAAGATGGGGATTAAAACTCCTGGCACCCTATTAATGACCCAGGCATCACTCAAGTCTCTAGTGCAAAGAAAAGGTGAGATGTAGAGAAAATGATAACCATCTAAAAAAAGAAAAAAAGAAGAGAGAAGAACTCAAAGGAATGAAAAAAAATGAAAAATAAGAAGAAAAGGATGGAATAAAGGAAAAATAAAATGGAAAAAAGGAAAAAAAGGAGAAAAGATGAAGAGATAGGGAAAAAAAAAAGAAGAAAGAAAAGAAAATGAGAGAAAAAAGGAAAAAATGGAAAGAAGAATGCGAAGAAGAGAGAAAAAGATAAGTCAAAGAAAGGAATGTGAAATTGAATCCAAGATAATGAAGAAAGTTACAGCAATAAGAAAAAGTAAGGATGGAGAAAGAATTAGCATATTGATAGTCAGAATGTATGCAAATAGAAGATTGTCGATAAAGGAAACACTACCAAAGTAATAAATTTACAATAAAATGGAAATTGCCAAAGTCAAAAGCTTGTCAAGTTGAATCAACCTTAATGTTTAAGGAGATTTTCAGCGGTGACTAGTCCATGACAAGAAGGAAAAATAACTTGAAGTGATACTTCATCAAGATCGATGCCAATAAGCAACACTCAAAAATAAGGAAAAAAAGGAAAAGAAAAATAAAAAAGTAAGAAAAATAAAAAAGAAAAAGAAAAAAGAGAAGAAAGGAAAGGAACAAAAAGAAACATAATACAAAAAAGAAAGAAAATGTTGTTCTTTGCCGCCCTAGAAGGGGGAGGTTGAATAGGGTAATGACATGTAAAAACCCATGAAAGTTGTGTGAAAATAATGATAAATTAACACAATCAATTTATAAAGGTTCAACACAATCCTGCATATGTCCTCTCCTCTAACTTCCACTAGAGCCTTCACTATCAAGATAGATCCCACATGCTATTAATCACCTTTACACCAATAGTTTTTAAGCACTACTAAGCCATTACAAGTAGACTTTTAGGTACTAAAAATGTTTCCCAAAGTAGTTTCTAAGTACTACTTTAAACCTTTCACAAAATGTTTTAGATCTACTAAGATCTCTTAAACTAAAAAACTTTTCTCTAAAGAATTTACAAATTAAACATGAGAAAGAACACTCTCATGTAAGCAATAAACAATAGTGATCACACTCACAAATTATGGTTGACTTGGTGGAGAGCTTTGAGAGATATCTAAAGCTTGTTCTTCAATTATGTTTTTGAAGATGCTTTATGCAAACTTTGACAATTGATCTTTCCTTGATGTTAGATTTATTTCACCTGTTTTATTAAAGATTGTTTTCACAAAAAAAAAAACTCATTTTTTTACTATTTTTCACTTTTTTTCTACTTAATCCTGTTATGGGAGAGTCCTTTTATAAGCAAAGACACAAAACTAGCCGTTAGAAGGAAGACTATCACTTTATGTCACAAAGTAGTCATTCAACACCTATTGGACAATCTCCATGTCCGGTGCTGGGTGAAATTACAACTTCAATGATAATTGATTTGATTGAAATACCAGTTAGAACTAGCTATTCGAGAGACATTTGTCTAAATGCTCCTCTTTTGACTTTCTTAATTTTTTAGTCACCAATTCCTTGAATGACTATTGAAGCTTCTCAATGCCTGTTGAAATTAGACTTCAACTGTTATTAGAATATGGGTAATGTTTGTTGTAAATCTCTAAAAGGATGTGAACTTAATACTCTATTTTTCAAAATTTTGCACAATGTTTCAACAACTACTAACTTTGGTTCAATGCCCGTTAAAAAGTATTCTAATGCCTATTGAACATTTAAACATCTCCCATTGGAAGGTTTAGAAAACCTTAGCCTTGCCTTGATGCTTTTCCAATCTTTGTTAGTAGAAGTCCAATACCTGTGTTGACACTCTGAGGGTTCTGTTCACATCAAGTCATTTGGTCCAACGCCTATTGAGGTATCGATGAGCCATACTCATTGCAAAAAATATAATGCATGTTGTGAGGGTCATCTTACAAAGGTCAAGTGATTTCAACATCCAACGTCTGTTGTGCTATAAGAGAGTCAATGGTAAAGGGGTCCAGAAACTTTAACTCACATTTTGGTTTTCATTTTAACGACTGTTGAGAATCTCCAACACCCGTTGATGAAGTCACAATGCCTATTGAAATGCAACAACACCCGTTGGCTTTGAATACTTAGAATTTTTTAAAAGCTCTTCTTCTTAAAGCCTTTGGTTAGAAGATTGATGTACTTGTAAGATCTCCCATACCAACTTGAACACATGTTATCTTTTAGATGTGTTTGTAATCATCAAAACAAGCTTGGTTTACTAAAACTCCTAAGCTAGATCCCACATTCTTCCTTTTTTTAATGATGACAAACAATTTATTGGGAGTAAATAATAAGTCTTTTTACTTCCCCTTTGTTTCATTGTTTATGCATTATTAAGGCAAGTAATACATAAAAAGTCCTAAAATAAAATGAAATAAGATAAGTCATATACATTTTCATTGGCTTGTCTTGTTCTTGCATTTAAATTTTATTGCCCTTTATTCTCATACTTAGTTATTTCTCCCCCTTTGTCATTATCAAAAATAATACACAAGTAAAGAAATAAATAAAAAAACTCAAGTAAGAATAAATAAGGTGAGAAAAATATTTATATTCATTGAAAAAATGTTGTCCCTTATATTAACATTTTGAAAAACAAAGAAAAAGAGAAGATAACAGAAATGAAACAAAGAGAAAATTTAAACATGAAGATTAATAGATGTAAGGATCCTCGAGATGGTTCTAAGGCCTATCTTGAGGCTCAGCTACTGCCTCTTACTTTGTTGGAAAGGTTGGTGTTCC
Source organism: Omphalea diandra (assembly GCA_949677035.1). Classification (NCBI taxonomy): domain Eukaryota; kingdom Viridiplantae; phylum Streptophyta; class Magnoliopsida; order Malpighiales; family Euphorbiaceae; genus Omphalea; species Omphalea diandra. The sequence goes on along the minus strand of CATIWR010050462.1, from coordinate 5,362 downwards.
ATGTTGTAAGTTTAATTCTTTAACTATTCAATCTAGGGTTTGGTTGACATCCTTCACGTCCCTTTGTAGTTTTTGTACTTTTTGGTGAAGGGAGAAGGTGGAGGATTCAATCCTTTAATAGTATTAGAGATGGTTACCAGTTGATCAAGGACCTTTTACTCAAACTCTGAGAGAGAAGTTGTAGTAGTAAGAGCACTTGTACATATCTCTTCCACAATAGTAATCCCTGCTCAAATGGCTTCCTCAACTTCTTCATTTTCCTAGTCTAGTCCAAGAGCTTCTCCTTCTTTTGGAATTTATTTTATTAGGCCTGAGTTGAGCCTTTGAAGGATCTCCATACTCAACATATCTTTTCACTAATGGTTTCATTATGTGGCAGTTTCTCCAACACAATGTTCCTTGCTTTAAGTTCCTCTTCTGTTAAGGGTATGACCTTTACATACTTGGCAATTCTAGTGATGCAATGCCCCATTATAAACTAATTTCTCTTTTCCACTTGACTATCTATTCTTTGCATCAAGAATAGGATGTGTTTATTCTTTGTTTATTCTTTATGCACTAGAGATAGAAGAGGTCTATGATGGTGCATTTTCCATTTGATTGGGCTCTGCCTTTGATGTTCCAAGTTATAAATCAATATGCAATCCTTAAGGCTTGGCTTTTTATCTTAAATACTTTGTTGTTATTACTGTTGTATTTGTTTTTCCTATCTGTGATTGACTTCCAAAACTAGTTCACATCCACTTTGAAAGTAGGGGGATATTTTATTATTCCAGCAATGGTGGCATCAATGCATTTAGCCAACTCACTTGGCCTTAAGATGTTCTTCTTCTTGAAGAATCTAAAATTAATGGTCCCTTCTTGTGCATATGCATGGCAATCACCTCTCAGAACTTCAAGTGTAGTCAATAACTCAACTGTAAGCTCCAGATATGAATGCTCTTTAAAGTGACAGAAGAGTTCCTAACCTATCCTTGTCATCAATTCTTTAACTTGATATACTGACCGGTATCTTTGTATACCAGTCCATTCAAAGAATTTTCCTCCCCTATATGCCTCTTGAGGAGTTTTAGTGCCAATTCCTTCTCTTTGTCCATCTTAAGGTGAAATTTTTAGGCAATTAAGGTAGTTTGCTCTGTTTCTATCTCCTTTCCTTTCCTTTTTAATTCTAGAATAGACTTGACCTTCTTTGATGATTAACAAATGGAGGATGGTTCACTTGACCTTTACTTTTATTGAGCAAACATTGAGCTAGGTTTTCCTCAGTTTTTGAACATGAGTAGGTGCGTTGTGGATTTTTTCGGGCAAGTTGTTTATATCTCTTGGTTGTTTTAGCTTTGAGTGCCATTTGGTTTGGCGATTTGATAAATGATGTAAGTGACAGATAAAAGAAATAGCAAAATAGAGAGATATATATAGAGAGAGAGCGAGAGAAAGTAAAAACATAATAAAGGCAAAAGTAAAACAACATTAGGGTTTTGAAGGTATATATATATATATATATATATAGGAGTATGAAGAGCTCCCTATTTCTTTAAAAAATATAGCCATTGGAAGTGTTCAACGACTATTGTGAATGACTGTTAGCTAGTTCAAACAAGTGTTCTTAATTTAACGATGGTTGTTACTCACAAAGCCCACTGGGTATAATCGTTAGAAATTCATAACGATCATGATAGTATACATAAATAAAAGATGTAAATCACAAATAACGCAACAGTTATTGACAAATTTGCAACGATCGTTGGCCATGTTTTCCAAATCAAAACTAAGTTTAAAATAGATTTTTCAAAAGAGCAAACAATTTCAAATCTATGTTAATGTAAATTATTAATCAAACTCAATGATATTGTCATGAATTCAATTAATAAAGGGATAATTAATCAAGACAAATTGCAATAAAAAATCTTTAGCATAGAGAATCTAAAGATTTTAATTGAAGTCATTTCTCATAACACATCAATAAATAATCAATCAAAGATTATGCATGAATTAACAAGGGTGAAAGAGATGAACCTGTTGATGTTAACTCAATGTACTTCCATCAATCTTTACAAGTTCTTTTTTGATGAATTACGTCATTTCATCACAAGGAGGTTTAGTAAAAATATATACAAATTGATGGTTAATATCAATAAATTCTAATACAATATCACCATTATTAACATGATCCCTTCGAAAGTGATATCTTATATCTATATGCTTACTCTTATAATGTTGAATGGGATTCCTAAACAAGTTGATGGCACTAGTGTTATCACATTTGATGTCCAATTGAATTACAATAACTTTGTAGTCAAGAAGTTGTTACTTCATCTATAGGATTTGAGCACAATAAAGACTCGCTGCCACATACTCAACTTTAACTATAGCAAAGCCACAAAATTTTGCTTCTTGTTACTCTAGGACATTAAAAATACACCAAGTAATTAGTATTTGCTTAAAGTGCTCTTTCTATCTAAGGTACATATTGCGAAATCAAAATTTGAAAATGCAGTTAACTTAAAAGAAGAATTCTTAGGATACCAAAGTCCTAAGTTGGGAGTACCATTAAGGTATTTGAGTATGTGTTTTACACCATGCAAATGAGATTCCTTGGGATTAGACTAATATCTTGCACATAAGCACACACTAAACATAATATCATGCTTAGATGCAATTAGATAGAGAAGACTACCAATTATACCTCTATACAACTTTTAATCCATAACCTTAGCATGTTCATCTATTCTTAGTTTAATGTTGGTGCTCGTAGGAGTTTTGCATGGTTTGTTGTTTTCCATGTCAAATCTTTTGATTTGTTCTCTTATTTATTTGGCTTGGTTAATAAAGATTCCCTTCTTTTCTTATTTGATTTGTAATCTAAGAAAGAAATTAAGTTCTCCCATCACACTTATCTCAAACTCATTTTTCATTACTTTTGAGAAATCTTCACTTAAGCAACCATTAGTGGCACCAAAAATAATGTCATCTACATATATTTGTATAACCAATAAGTCTCCATTCTTGTGTTGTGTCTACCAACCTTTTGGAGAATCCTTTTTTTACAAAAAAGTTGCTCAGTCTTTCATACTAAGCTCTTGGAGCTTGCTTCAAGCCGTATAAGGCTTTAGTAAGCTTGAACACATGGATAGGAAAGCAATGGCTTTTAAAACCAAAGGGTTGTTTAAGATAAACTTCTTCATCAATGTAGCCATTAAGGAAAGCACTCTTGACATCCATTTGATATCATTTAAAATTCATATGAGATGCAAATGTAAGTAAAATTGTAATGGCTTCCAACCTTGCTATAGGGGCAAATATCTTATCATAGTCAATTCCCTCTTCTTTGTTATAGCCTTTGGCTACTAACCAAGCCTTGTTTCTAACTATGGTTCCATGCTCATCAAGTATATTCCTAAAGACACATTTGGTTCCAATAATGGAATGTTTTTGTGGTGTACGAACTAAGGTCCATAATTTATTCCTTTCAAACTAATTGAGTTCATCTTGCATAACAAGAACCAAATGCTCATTTTTTATGACATCATCTATGGTCTTAGGCTTAATAAGGGAAACAAAGGCAAGACTAGTACATGTATTTCTAAATGATGATCTAATTGTTACACAACTTGATGGATCACCTATGATGAGACCACTTAGATGATCGTTCTTGAATAACTAGTCGCTTTCCAGTTGAGTTTCTTCTTCATTTGGAGTAGGAAGAGGTTGATTTGAATTCTCTTTATTCCTCATTTCTTATGGTTTGTCCATATTCTTCCCTTCTTTTCCAATGTTTAGCTCATTCATGGGACCTGTAAGATCATCAACATTTTCTTCTTTTCATTAAGAAGTGAGATCAGATTCATCAAAAACAACATGCAAAGACTCATCAATAGTAAGAGTTCTCTTATTGAAGATTCTATACCATTTATTGGTTGTAGAGTATCCAAGAAAAATTCCTTCATCGGATTTGAAATCAAATTTGCTAAGGTTATTTTTAGTGTTTAGAATAAAACATTGCAACCAAAGATTCTAAAATATGAAATCTTTGGTTTCTTATTGTTCCATAACTCATAAGGAGTTTTCCTTAATAAGGGCCTGACCAGTACTCTATTTAACACATAATAAAAAGTGTTTGTAGCTTCAGCCCATAAGTATTTAGGAAGATTGTACTCATTTAACATGGTCCTAGCCATTTCTTGAAGAGTTTTATTCTTCCTTTCTACTACAACATTTTCTTATGGTGTTCTAATGGTAGAGAAATTGTGTGAGATACCATACTCATCACAAAAGCTATGGAATTTAGCATTTTCAAACTCTCCCCTTGTAACTACCATTTTCATTTACAAATCATCGCATTCAAGTCCAAAATTACATATACATAAAGGTTTATTCATCGTACATACACAATCTAACATGTATTTGAAGTACATATATGTTAACTAATGTTCAAAGCTAGTGACCATAAACTGGTTCCTATCTAGATATATGGACAAGACACAAGGAGAGAGAGTTGGAATTCAGTTGATGACCCTTATGTGTCTATATGTAAAACTTTATGCACCAAAGTATCCAAACCCTATGCTTCAGTATCTGAAAAATATAATTATGATTTGGTAAGTCATGACTCAATGAATAAAAATAATAATCAGATTCTTATTGCACAACCAACAATCAAATATCATCAGGATACATTACAAGTAGAAGAATTGACTATGCAAGTGCAAATGCAATAGATTTTTTTTTTTCGTGACCTTGAAAGGCAAACATTGCTCCTAGAAATTCTTGGGATTTAAGTGACATTTGATTTTACTGGCCAATATATAAGAAGTGAATCATTTGATAAATAACATATGCCAATATAACGCACTAGTCCCTTTTCCAAGTGATTTGCAAATGTTTGACAAGCCGCTCACAACTTCCTTTTAGTTCTATATGTAAGTGTTCATTCACAATTGTATACCAAGTAATCATTTATAATTCTCACATATAAAATGTAACAATACCACCACATATACATGTAATAGAACATAATCATATCATAAAATTATCACACATGTATATTAAAATATAACTATGGTTTTTACTCACCTTTTAATGTAGGTATGGTTCTCTCTCTAGGGCTTCCTCAAAGTGTTGAGATCCTAAAATTTGACACATACATGGTTATAAGTATGTCAAAATGATTATGAATGTTTGGTATGCAACTATGGCATGATCCATGCAAGTGGACCTAATGTGTAACATCCCTAGCCATATTCATTAGCATTATCACATGAGCATATGCATTAGATAAATAATCATTGAAGCACCATTGCATTTGAGGACACTTGAACATATATGTAGTGTTTGTATAGTTGTATGGCAAATTGTTTTATGT
>CATIWR010050460.1:0-25977 GCA_949677035.1 Omphalea diandra | reverse complement strand
GCCACTGTGCCCTTAAACAATTCCCTGGGTAACAATACTTTATCAATCTTGTACACCACTAACGGCTCTTCATCTTTTATCGTTCCTGTGATCTTCGCCGTCATAACTTTGGTTTCCAACGTTATATCCTCTCCATCATTTTGCACGGTGAAGTCGTACTTATTAGCGCCGTCAGTGGCCAACGTGTTCATCACTCCGTTACTAGATTTCAACATCTGCAATGACTGGTACACAGGGATCCCGTGATATAACAGTAACGACACTTTGTGAGCTGCGGTTAAGTTCTTGTATTTGGGCATGAAGGCGTTAATGACGGTGTCGGTGGGGCAGAACACCGTCAATCCTCCGTTAACATTGTGTTCAAAAGTGGCTTCTGCTCCTGACGCTTTCAACAAGTCGAAGAAGGCTTTGCATCCTTGCGTTGTCATGATGGACGTCAGATTGAGCGAAGGGGCCTCTGTCGGTGCCTCCGCGTCCGCCGAATTCAAGGCCTGGTTATGATTAATCCCATTAGTAATGAAATCATTAGTATTTTATTAACAAATAAGAGTTTGATAGAACAGCAGACCTGACTGATTTGCAAAATCGAGATGTTATATGGAATTTCTTCAAGAGACTTAACATAAACAGCATCAAGCTTCCCCTCATTATCCTCCGTTCCAAACGCGACCTTACCGCCTTTAAGATCGGTAATATTGACATAACCAGAAGTGCCGGTGGCGGAACCTGTGGACTGAAACATAGAGGCGGTCAAGGTGGTGCCATCAGTGATCTGATGGAGTTTCTTGGCGCCGAAGTAGTCGACAAGGACGTGGAGAGACAAGACGTTCCGGAGAGTATAGACAGAAAGATGTTTGGCGAGTAAAGATGACATGGCGGCATTGTCTAGAGCGAGGACGGTGATAGTTTGGCGGCGGTTGATGTCCGCGGCGAGGTGAGTGACAGTGAGAAAGTGATTAAAGGTTGAGAATGCAGGGTGCTTGGCTAGAATGCGTGTGATGTTGTGGGCGTAGGAGATGGAGGAGGAAAGGAGGATGAGAGAGAGGGTGAGAGTAAGAGCGATAGTGATTGGCGGTGTTCGCGGCGCCATTGTGGCGGTGAGGGCGGTAGAGAGTCGAGAGATGAGAAGAAGGTGAGAGGAATGGGAGTTCCTAAGCAGAGAGAGTGTGGTGGAATATCTATCTGGAGGCTTGCTCGTTTGGAGGATGCCAGATTGGCTGTAGTTGTGCTCAAGAACCTACATATGGTGTGGGACCCTGAAGAACAAGTGTGTGTATGCCGTTACAGTTGAACGGCTACTTTGCCGTTACCTTTCACTATGCACACTGTCGTTTTAAAACTCTCTTCCCATGCAAGTTCAACCAAAGGACATTTATTTCAAATTTCTTACTCAAGTTAACACATGTTTGGCTTGGTTGTTGCTTGTTGCTAATTACCGTTAATAGTTAATTATCACTCACTCTATTTTTTTAATACTTATCGTTTAAGATTTTGGTACACATATTAAAAATTATATTTCATATATTTTGTTATATAAATAAAGACTATATTACATCTAATTAATTATTATTATGTATTCTAAAAAAATAATTATTCTAAAAGAGAAAAATGATAGGATTGAAAAAAATTAATTAATATTTATGAATAATTGTAAAACGTTAAGTATTATGAAACAAAAATTTATTTTTAAAACGATATCTATTTTGAAATAAAAATAAGTAATTATCATTATTGGTCACTAATTATTACTCCCTCCATTTCAATGTAAGTGTCACTTTTTAAAAAAAAAATTATTTATCTTTGATTTTTATGTATTCGAGAAAACATCACCTATTTTTTTTCCTATTTTATCTTTAGAATAACCATATCAATATTTATTATATTTATCAAATTTTCAAAGCATTTGATTTGTATGCCTATAACAAATCTTCTATATTAACTAAAATTGTGAAATGAATTAATGTAGTATTCCTAGAATAACGTAAAATTATGAAAGAATATAAAAGAATGTACTATAATTATTTTTACATAATTAATTTTAAGTTTATCAATATAGGGGTAATGTAGTTCTATTTGTTTATATTTATGTTTGTAAAATATTTTTTTTGTTTCTTAATAGATGTCGTTTAAGGTTTTTGCACATATATTAAAAATTATATTTAATAGATATTATTACATATAAAAATAATTGTATTACCCTCAATTAATTATTTTTATAAATTATTGTGCATTCCTAAAAGAAACAATTATTATAAAAGAGAGAAATTGTAGAGTTGAAAAAAATTAATTAATATTCATTGATAATTGTAAAATATCAAATATTATGGAACAAAAATTTCTCTCTAAAATGATATCTATTTTGGAAAAGATGCAGTATTTTCTTAATCCATGTGAAACTTTAAAAAATGACACTTACTCTAAAAAGGAGGGAGTAGTTATTAATAATTAATTGCTTGTTGATATCAATTACTTATTAATAATTAATTACTAATTGATATTAAATATTTGATAAAAATTATTATTGTTGATTGTTGTTTATAAATATAATTATTAATATAGACATAAATTTTAAAAAATTAAATAAATACATTTTATATTTTAGATTTTCAAAAATAAATATTGTATAATCATTCATTAAGTATACCAAAAAATTTATAAATTAAACTTTTAATAATATTTACATTAAATATTAATCATAAATATAATAATAATGTCATTAAAAAATTAAATAATATATTAGATATAAGTAATAATAATAAAATTAAATAATAAATAAATAATTTATTATTAAATAAAATAATATTAAAACAAACAATATATTATAAATAATATAAAAAGTTAAGATATAATTTCTTTTTTAAAAGTAATATAAATGATTTTTTTGAACTAGAGTAGTTAGATAGCTTCTATTAACTACCAACAACTCTTTTAAATGGACAATTGATAATACATATATTTTTTATAAACTGAAAAATAAAAGGACTCGAAAAGGGGGGGGAAAACAACTCCAAACCCAAAATTTAACTTCTAGCTCTGTTTAGTAGCAAAAGTAAATTTTTTTTTTTTTTTTTTTACAGCAGTATCATTTATGATTTATTATGCCAACAACGAACATAATATAAATAAAATAAATAAGCAGAATTTTGCCATATAAAAATGCATTCTTCCATATGGTGGGTAAGCGGTTGTCCAGATTGAGCAACAAGACAGACCGTGATGATATATTTTGATAATCAACAGCGGGACCCGATGGGTCTTTCTTTCACACATCAGGGATGAAAAGAAATTAAAGGCAACGGAGAAGAAAATTGTAGACCCAAAAAAAAAAATGAATAAATAAGATCTGTTAGCTGTAATGCATACTTTGATTGTCATAATCATCAGATCATCAATAATTAGATGCCACATAGTGTTTCAATTTGGATGGTTTGATTTTCTAATACCATCTTTATTGTTGTTATTGTAAAAGAATATAATTATTGATTGAGACCACAACACATTTTGTGTTTTTTAGATATTTTTAATTGTTTTTAAGAGTAATTTAAGTATATTTTCTAATTAATATGTTAATTATTTATAAAATTAACAAATTAATTTTTAACTTCTTTCAAAAAAAATAAATTTTAACTTTTAAATTTGTATTAAAAATTTATTATTAATTAATAAAAAAATTTATTTTTTTTTTCCAAAATTGCTATTGACAATTCTAATGCCAAACATGCTTTTTAACGTTGCGTGTTCTTGATGTTCTTAAAAACATTTATCGAATTCTCATTTTCTAAGTATAAATTAATAATAATTTAGAAATATAATATCTCAACAATTGAAAAAAAATAAATCTAAACAAATTTAAATATTATCTTAAGATTTGATAAAATAAATTCAATAAATTAATAGATTTAAATTTTATTGAAAAATAAATCAAAATAAAAAATGAAATTGATTTCTAATTAAAATGGCTAGAAATAATTTTCTCAAAATTTTATCAGAAAAGGATAAAAGAAGGGGGAAAAAAGCAAAGTTAGAGAGGGAAAGAGAAAAATGTTCACTATATTGGCTCACTTTAATATCACACATCAGGAAAATAATAAAAGGAATAAAAGATTTTTTGTTATAAATAGAATCTTAATTCCTTTAATTTGATCATACCAAAATTGTCTACTCATCTCTTAGACAATTTTTAATATTTCTCTCTCTTCTGTTATATTTCACTGTGTAGTATTTTTCTTGGTAAATATATAATTTTGACAATATCCGAGAACGTAAGCATAATTAGCCGAACTTCGTTAAATTTTGGTGTTCTTATTTTTGTCTTTATTTTTCAATAGTTATTTTGTAGGGTATAGTTGTAGCGATATATTATGCTGCTAAATTACTATTACGGTGATTTTGTCTAAGGAGGTTGAGTTTTAAGTGGGACTGCTCGTGATCCCTCCAATCTTTCTTGAGAATCAACCTATAGTGTGGTTTTTCAGTATAATCTTTCACTCTCTAGTCACCTATAAATTTATTAGGTGAGTCTGGTGGGTGAAATATTACTCTTAGTCCACAACAATTGGTATCAGAGTTAAATGTTACTCTTAGTATGCTTTATGGTTGCAGTTTAATTTAATCTTCTACGTCAGAAAATATTTTTTTGGGCTAGTTGTATTCCACTTTGAAGGCTATTGGAGAATTTTGCAATCGAAATGGAGAGCTCTTTAAAAATATTCACACCTATCACGTCGACAGTTTCATCACAGCCCATCTGGGCAAGAACTGTCGTGACAAATTTAAAATTGGCAGTGAAAATCTTTGATGGCATGGGTCATTTCAATATGTGGCAAAGTGAGGTTCTAGACGCTTTTTTTAGCAAAGTATAGATATTGCCATTAAAGATGAGAAACCAAATGAAATATTAGGAGTTTTCCTTAAATGGAAAAAAGATGGTGGAAACTCATACAGGTAAAATGATCAAACGTCTTCGAACAGACAATGGTAGAAAATATAGAAGCGATCCATTTGAGAAAGTTTGTGAAAATGAAGGTATTGTCAGACATTTCACTATCAAACATACACCACAACAAAATGGTATGACAACACATGAATCAAACATTACTGGAGAAAGTTCAATGTTTGTTATCCAATACTGGGTTTAGTAAAGAATTTTAGGCTGAGGTTGTAACATATGTGTGCCACCTCATCAATTGCCTATCATCTACTTCTATTGATGGAAAGACGCTATTAGAGAAATGGTTTGGAAAGCCTGTTACAGATTATGATTTCTTACATGTATTTGGTTTTACTGCATACTACCATGTTAAGGAGTCAAAGTTGGATTCAAGAGCAAAAAAAATATTGTTCATGGGATCACCTCTGGCATAAATGATTATTGTCTATGGTGTCCAGAGACAAAAAAAAATAGTTTTTAGCAGGGATGTCACCTTTGATGAACCTACCATATTAAAAAAGGTGGACGTTGAGTAATTAGATGATACTTCCAAGCAGGAGGAGTTTGAGAGAATTGTAATCTCAGCAGATGAAGAAGGTGTTGAGACCCATCCTACAGTAGAAGGGGATTCTTAAGAAGAATGAGTTCAAGGACTTCCTCAGCAACTTGAACCAAGTATATCTAGAAGGTTAAAAAGGGTGCATAGAATGTCTAGCCACTTTGCTGATATGATGACTTATAAGAAGTTGACAGGATCGCCTGGTCACTATGTTGATATAGTACCTCATGCATCTCCAGTTGTAGCTGATGGCATTCTTACCACTTTTACTGAAGCAGTCTAAAGTTTAGAAGAAGAAAAGTGGAGGATTGCCATGTATGAAGAAATACAATCGCTTTATAAGAATCAGACTTGAGAACTTGCTAGTCTCCCAAAGGGAAAGAAAGCAATTGGATGCAAATGGGTCTTTACAAAGAAAGAAGGATTTCCTGGCCAAGATGATGTTCACTACAAAGCAAGATTGGTGGGTAAAAGCTACGCTTAAACGAAGAAAATTGATTATAATGAGATATTTTTCTCCAATTGTGAAGTATTTCTCCATTAAAAATTTATTGGCTTTGGTAGCACCGTTGGATTTAGAACTATTTCCATTAGATGTAAAAACCGCATTTTTACATGGAGACTTGGAAGAGGAAATCTACATGACTCAGCCAGAAAAGTTGCTGAAAAAGAAAATTTGTGTGTAAACTTGAGAAATCTTTGTACGGGTTGAAGCAATCTTCAAGGTAGTTGTGTAAAAGATTTGACAAGTTTATGATAGAGCATAAGTACACCAGGAGTAAATATGATCATTGTGTGTATTTGCGCAAGTTATAAGACAAATCCTTCATATATCTTTTTCTTTATGTTGATGATATGCTGATAGCTTCAAACAGTCAGACAAAAATTGAGAAATTGAAGACTCAATTGAGAAAGGAGTTTGAAATGAAGGATTTAGGCAAAGTAAAGAAGATTTTGGCATGGAGATTATCAGAGACAGAAAATCAAGGAGGCTTTGTTTGACTCAAAAACAATATTTGAGAAACGTACTACAACGTTTTGGCATGGAAAAAAATACAAAATCTATTAGTACTCCGCTCGCTCTTTATTTTAAGCTGAATGCCTCTATGTCACCGAAGAACGATGCAGAACGGGAGTACATGTCAAAAGTACTATATGCAAGTGTTGTTGGTAGCTTGATGTATATTATGGTCTGTACAAGACCTAACATTTCACAAGCAGTTAGGGTTGTGAGCAGGTATATGCATGATCCAGGAAAAGAGCATTGACAAGCTGTGAAATGGATTCTACAATATATTAAAAATGTCATGGATTTTGGATTGATATTTGAGCAAAAAAACAGTTAATGCATAGTTGGATATTGTGATTCAGATTATGCTGGTGATCTGGATAAACATCAATCAACTACTGGTTATGTAATTACTCATGCAAAAACATCAGTTAGTTGGAAGTCTACTTTATAGCCAACAGTTGTTCTGTCTACTATAAAAAAAAAAGTATATGACAATCATAGAAGCTATAAAGGAAACAATTTGACTTTAAGGTTTCTTGGTGAACTGGGAATTGAACAGAAGTATGTCAAAGTACATTGTGGTAGTCAGAGTGTTATCCAGTTAGCAAAAAATCAAGTTTATCGTGCAAGGACGAAAAACATCAATATTCTATATCACTTTGTGAAAAGATTATAGAAGAAGGTGTAGTTAGAATCCAAAAAATTCGTACTATTGAGAATTCTGCTGACATGATGATAAAAGTTGTCATTGCAGTCAAATTCCAACTTTGTTTGAACTTGATCAAAATTGCTAAAGTTTAATGTTAAATTTGAAGACACTATCAAAAACTGTTTGATGAGAGATTAAAGATGTTGAAATTCGCCAATGTGGAGACTTGTTGACTATGTTGGCTCACTTCAATATCCCACATCAGGGAAATATAAGGGAATGAAAGATTTTTTTGTTATAAATAGAGCCTTAATTCCTTTAGTTTGATCATCCCAAAATTATCTACTCATCTCTTAGACAATTTTCAATATTTTTCATTCTTTTGTAGTATTTCACTTTGTAGTCTTTTTCTTAGTTAAATATAATTTTAGTAATATCCGAGAACGTAAGTATAGTTAACTGAACCTCATTAAATTCTAATGTTCTTATTTTTGTCTTTATTTTTCAATAGCTATTTTGTAGGATATAGTTGTAGTGATATATTGTTTTGTTAAATTAATATTATGGTGATTCTGTCTAAGGAGGTTGGGTTTTAAGTGAGACCGCTTATGACCCCAATCTTTTCCTGAAAATCAACATATAGTGTGATTTTTCAGTACAATATTTCACTTTCTATTCATGTATAAATTTATTAAGTGAGTCTAGTGGGTGAAATATTACACTTAATCCATAACAAACAAAATAATCGTATTTATTTGAATTATCATTGCCATTTCTAGTTCTTATGTTTTATGGGATTGTTCCTAAATGGACCCAATATATCTCGGATATGTTTTTTAAATATATAAAAAATTATCAATGCTCTATTTAGAAGTTCATATATTAAAAGAATTCAATGGAGTTAAATTTTATTGTAGTGATTCTCTATTTTAAAAGTTAATATTAAAAAATTCATTTTTTTATTAAAGATGAAACGATTTGATAAAAAATGTCGAATTAGGTTTTTATCAATTTAAAATTAATTACAAACAATAAAATTCTACTATTAAAATGAGAATTTTATTAATAATTTTTTTATATTTTTATAATTCATTTCAAACATAGCCTAAATAAAAAGAAAATATAAAATTTTACGTCTATCTAGATAACATAATTGAAGTACATAATTGCTAATAAATGATTAACTGTACTACAATTTATAACCAGACCATATATGAAGAAGATTTATTTTTTATTGCAAATTTTTAGTATATTGATTTTTGTTGGAAATTGTAAGTAACATATGAACCAAGTACAAGTGCAATAAAAACAAAATTAAACCTGAACACATTTTGATTTTTTTTTGGGTATATTTCTTATCACATTTGTGGTTTAAAAGTGGCATTTTGTTATTAGAATTTTAAAATTTATTTTAAAAAAACTTGATTTGAATATTCATTTTAAAAGTGAATTTTTTTTTTCTAATTCAAAATTTCTCTAAAAAGTGCAATTCCAATACAATCTAATTTTTTTAAAAAAATAAAAGGGCTTATATCAAAAAATGATTTAAAAATTTTAAAATTAATTTAATCTAAAAGCTCTAACTCGAATAGTATAAATAGATCAATTGTAACTTAAATTAAGATTATTAAAATTATATTTAATTTAAATTATTAAAAATATTATTAAAAAGTTATAATATTTTATTTATTTAAAATTAAATTATAAATAATTTAATATGACTTGATTTAATAAAAAAATAATTAGTTTTTTTACGCTTTAAATGGATAATTTTTCCCGTTCTACCAACTTAACCCTTTGTTTGAAAAAAAAAAGAAAAAGAGAGGGGCAGAAAATGAGGGGGAAAAAAGTAAGGGTATAAAATTGAGAAGAGGAAAACAAATTACCTCTTGTTTTGTTTAGGAAAAAGAGAAAATTGATGGGGAAAAAATGATGAGAAATTTTTTTTTTTTTTGGGGTTGAAAATCATCATTAAAAAAATCTTTGAAAAGCTAAATTTATATTTTTATCCTTAGATTTTAATGAGTTATACATTTTTGTTAATATTTGAAAGGGTAAAAAAGTAATTATGTAACTTTTCTGTTTTTAATATTTTGCTAGTGGTCAAAAGGTGGGAGCCACAAGTGTCGGTAGCACCGTACAAAGACGAGAGCCCAACTGGCAATTCAGAAAGCGTATCACATTGAGCCACGTGGACAGCGATGGGCAGAATGGGACACTTACCGTCACCGGACGATGTCCCTGTCCCTCCATCAATTCTTGAAATTCGACATTTAGAATTTTATTTTATTTTATTTTGTCACACTACAATTGAGGTGAGTGAGCTGAGCCAAGTATCAAATATTTTTTGTCAAATACAATACTAGCCAAATCAAGTTAGGGTTGTAGAATTTCATTGTTTCAATGAGCACTAATTGTGATTTTGTCGATTTTTATAATATATTAAAATTTTTTACATTAATTAATTATATATTATTTTTTTATGTAAAATAGTAATTCTTTATAATGTACGTTTATATTATATTACATTAGAATTATTATTTTATTTTAAATTAATTTTTAATTAAATTAAAATTTTAAAATAACTGATGATTTTAAAAAAGTAATAAAATAAAATAATTATTTAATATATAATAACAAATTATGTAATATTGCTTCAAAAAATTATGTTTTATATATATATATATATAATTGTTGATTAAAAAACTTATTTTCAATCATTTTCCTCGGATCACTACATTGACTTTTCATTTTTTTTAAAACTAGGAAAACCATGCCCCTTGCTTTGTGATTATTGCCTTGATAAGACTATATTTAATTTTTTGTAAATTTCTTTTGAATTAAATTGATCTATATCAAAATAATGAATATTATTTTATAAAATATTTAATAACTATTTTAATCTTTACATAAAAGTGACATTGAAAAATCAAAGAAAGTAATTTGATCATTTTACAGTGCATTAATTAATGCATTTTTCTCTATAAAGATTTTGATATGGACCAATTTCATCTAATTATCAGTTCTCTTAATTTTTTTAGATATTTTATACATAATTTGATCATATATTTTTATTTTTATTTTTATATTAATAATATTTAGATCAATCAAATATGTCTCTAATAATATCAATATCATCTTGTTTTGCATTAGCATAATAGAATTTTGAATGGGAGCTGGGCTTCCTCTTCAAGAGTTAGGGAGAGGGAGGTAATATGTAGTTTTGGAAATGGCTCTGAAGTATTTTTTCTTCCTCTTAAAATTAAAACCTTTGTGTGGAGGGCAATTAAAAACAAACTCCCTGTTGGTAGTGTGCTAAGGGAAAGAGGTTAGGAGGTGTCTCCTTTGCATCCTTTGTGTTTGCACTCCCCTAAAAATAATAAAGCATATCCTTTTAAAATGTGAGGTTTCTTAGAGAATTTGGTTTTCTTAACCCTAGCTTACACTCCTAATATCCAGGATGAGTTTTCTATAGTAGATTTGATAATGCAAATTAAAAAAAAAAAATACTTGGAATAGAGAGATGCAGATCCCTTTTTTCTAAAGAATCTTCTTCCTAATGTAGTGCATTTGCCAAGCCCATAATGATGGCATTTTTTCATGCATCACTTGCAATCCTATTCTACTTGCTCAATATGGTGACATACTTGCTTTTGAATATATTGATCTCTGCTCCCACTAGGAGTGTGCTACTACTATGTCCAGACCTCCTCAGGGACAAAAAGAAAATACAAACGCTTTAAGCTGAAAGCTTTGCCTAGAAACTCAGAATAAAGAAGCTTGGTGCATTTAGAGGATGTTCAAGAAGGGAACAAAGAAAACTTTGAAAGCACAAGGGCAATTAAAGGTGATGGAAGTAGCAAGGGCTCTAACAATCCAAAAAAGGCTATGGTGGCTAATCCTGAATGGAGAATTCTATTCCTTTTTGCTCAGATTTTTCATGGCCCTTCTGGTCATCGACCCTTATTACTTCATCTAGCTATGCGCTCAAGAAATGTGAGAAAATCCTTCAAATTTGAAACTAAATAAACTACCTCTAAAAATTGCAGGAAAGTGATTGAAGATGCTTGGGCATTAGGGAATTAGCAGGCCATAATTCCTTAAATCCTAAATAAGTGTTAGCATTCCTTATAATCCTGGAATCATTCTAAATTTAAAAACTCTTGGCATGAAATTCAAGAAATCTCAGTAAAGGTAGAGGATTTGATGTCCAACCTACATTCTAATGTTCACACGCACCAAACAAATATTTTAAAAATCGAGCTGAAGCATTTTATGGGCAATTGAGGAGATGCACTGGCACCAAGATCAAGAATCAACTGATTATCATATGGAGATCATAACATAAAATTTTTCCATACTAGTGCAATTCAAAGGAGGCAAAGGAACCAAATTTCCCAAATTCAAAATAGTTCAGCGCATTAGATTCACAATGAAGACTAGATAAAGATAAAGATCATTTCTTTTTATAAATCTTTGTTTTCAACAAATTATGCTCACATCTCATACTCTTCTCTGTAGAATATTCCTATTATTATTTCCCATAGATGAATGAAGTGCTCATGGCTCCTATAACAGAGAGTGAGGTTGCCTAAGTTGTGTTTAGTCTTGGAGCCTTTAAAGCTCCAGGGCCTGATGGATTCCCATGCTTTTTTTTTTCTAGAAATATTAAGATTTAGTTAAACTTGAAATGGTAAAGATGGTCAGAGATTTCTTTGGAACAATAACTCTTCCTATTGAGATAAATAGTACTCATATTGCCTTAGTTCCAAAAAACCAAAACTCCACTTCTTTGAATGATTACCACCGAATCAACCTTTGTAACTACGCTTACAAAATCATCTTAAAAACTCTAGCCAATTAATTGAAGCCATGGTTGGATCAAATAAACTCAACTTTCCAATCAACATTCATGCTAGGAAGAAACATCCAGGATAACTTCATAGTGGCTCACAAAGCCTTACATGACCTAAAACAAAGAAAGAAAAATAAAGGATATGTCATGGCTATAAAAGTAGACCTTTATAAGGCATACCATAAAGTTAATTGGGATTTTCTTTTTCAACTAATGGCATGTTTGGGCTTCTCTTTAGAGTGGATAAACTTGATCAAAGCATGTGTGACTACTATCTCTTATGCTGTGATTGTAAATGGTTCCACCTTATAATATTTTCTCGCTTTTAGAGGAATCAAATAAGGGAATCCTTTATCTCCTTATTCATTCCTTTTAATATATGATGTATTATCTCAGAATCTAGAAGAGACTATCATTTCAAGAGCTCTGAAAGGCTATAAGGTAAAGAGGCACCGCCCTTCCTTATCCCACTTATTATTTACAGATGCTACGATTATGTTTGAGAAGGCATTTGTAACGACATTTTAATTTACAAATCATGACATTCATGTCCAAAAATATATATGCATAAAGGTTTATTTATCATACATACACATTCTAACATGTATTTAATGTACATATATGTTAACTAATGTTTAAAGCTAGTGACCATAAACTAGTTCCTATCTCGATATAAGGAGAGAGAGAGAGAGAGTTGAAATTCAACCAACGACCTATGGTCTATGTGTCTCTATTCAAAACTCTATGCACCAAAGTATCCAAACCCTATGCTTCAAAATTTGAAAAATAAAATTGTGATTTGGTGAGTCGTGACTCAATGAATAAAGAATAATTAGATTATTGTGGCACAACCAACATAAGAATATCATCATGATACATTATAAGTATAACAATTGACCATGCAAGTGCAAGTATAATATATTGATTTTTGTTGTGACCTTGCAAGGCCAACACTGCTCCCGAGAATTCATATGATTCAAGTAACATTTGATTTTTGATGGCCAACATATAACAAGTAAATCATTTGATCAATAACATGTGCTAATCGGACATATGGGTCCCTTTTCCACATGATTTGCAAGTGTTTGACAAGCCGATCACAATATCTTTTTAGTTTCATATGCAAATGTTCATTCACAATGGTATACCGAGTAATCATTATGAGCATATAGTTTTCACTTGACTTGTATTTACATGTAAAGTGTAACAATTCAATCTCATATAATGTAATAGAATATAATCATATTATAAAATTATCACACACATTATAATCTAATTATGATTTTTACTCACCTTTTGATGTGACCAACCTTAATAATAGGTTTGGTTCTCTCTCTAGGGCTTCCTCAAAGTGTTGAGATCCTAACATTTGATATATACATGATCATAAGTATGTCAAAAAGATTATGAATGCTTGTTATGCAACTATGACATGATCCATACAAGTGGACCTAGTGTTATGCATGTTTTCCTGGTATGACAGCTCGACCTTGCTACACTCTCACAGTAATAACTCTAGATATAATTATCCAAATGACTTGATTCTTTTTTACAAATAAACTCAACAGATAATGATACAATATATTCAAATTTTAGGTCAATATAAGATATATAGAAAATGTGGTGAATTTTTGTATTTTTCCTTATTTTAATGTCATCTTAGTCTGAGTAGGTCATACATTCTTGGGTATATCTCAAATTGTACAAATTAAATTGCAAAATTGATCTACCCGAAGTTATAAAACAGATAAAGGAACATTTTTCATGTTTTACTCATTATCTAATTCAGTCTAAAAAGGTCACCAAAACAAATGACCAATCTCAGGATCAGTAGGTTTTTAACATGTTGACAATTAGTCATAATGAAAGTGCAATATCTCATCAACCATGCTACATTTGGAAAAAAAAATATTTCATAGACAAGTAGATCAGACATAAATATATAACTTTCAAGTTTGGCATATCATCAAATTTTAAATCTATGGCCAAAAAATTCTTGAAAAATAGAATTATAAGACTGATGAAGTTTCATCGGGTTCAGGGTCAGTCACAATCAATTAGTAATATTTATTTCCACACAACAAATCAAGCAAAAAAAAAATGCTTTTCAGGTATTTAGAAAGGATATAACCCTACAAATTTCATATTTTGAACTTTATCTAAATATGAACATAAGGTCATCAAAATATAAGAAAACAAAAAGACTGAGGTGATTTCGGTTCGTTGTGAACTAGCCTTAATAAAGGAGCTATATCTCCTCACACACACACCAAATTAAGCAAAAATATTTTAAATGCATTTAGATGGTCATAAAGCTCCAAATTTCATATTTTGTACTTTCACTAGTTCCTCTTCTAGGGTTATGAAATCGTGAGTATAAAATTCTGCTCTAACAATAAATCCAACACGATCAACTCTTATTTCTCTTGAATTTCAACTTCCATACATGAGCTTTACCTCAAATACTCCATAATTCTTACTAACTATGCATGATTAACATGTCATGAGGGAGTAATTTCATGTGGTACTCCATAATTCTTACTAACTATGCATGATTAACATGTCATGAGGGAGTAATTTCATGTGGGAAAAAGATAAATTAACTTACCTATTTTCCCAAAACCAGAAAAGTTTAGGATTCCTTCCTAGGCAGCTCATTCTTCTCCCTCTCCTCCTTCTTCTTCTTCTTTTCTTTCTTTCTTCCTTAACTCTCTCTTCCTTCTGTTGTCCTTCATATTTATTTTCTCTATTCTCATCCTAAAGGATAAAAAATTCCACTTGTACACTTATTGTAACAAGATAAAATCATGGTGTCTCATTTTCATTGGTTGGAAGTTCACTTTTCCTTCTTTAGTCTTCTTTTTTCACTCCTTCATCACCTCCATCCATCTCCTAATCCCCATATGCTCCTTATGCTTTTAAATAAGCTTTAAAACAACATTATTCATAATGCTATGACATGCACACAACATAAGATAATTTGCCATGCAACTATACAAGCATTACATATATGTTTAAGTGTCCCAAATGCAATGGTACAACTGTCATCGTCATGCTTATCCAGTTCACATATCTAAATGATCATTTATCTATTGCATATATTCATATGGGATTGCAATGAATATGGATAAGGATGTTACAGTATTAATACAGGAAGCGCTCATAATGCTATCCATTATTAACAATTGTAGTTGTGCTTTTGGGCAACCAATAAGCTACAGGAAGTCAAATATTACTTTTAGTAGTAATACTCCTTTGAATCTCAAAATGCAATTTTGTAGTCAAATGTGCATCAAGAATTCTAGTTCGCTATCTAAGTACCCAGGGCTCCCAACTTTATGGGGTAAGTCAAAAAAGGAAGTGCTAAATTTCATATATGACAAGGTTGTAAAAAATATTCAGGGATGGAAGGCTAGTTTGCTATCTTAAACTGGGAAAGAAGTCCTTCTAAAATCAGTCTTCCAAGTTGTCTTATCTTATGTGATGTCAGTATTCTCACTCCTAAAAGGATTAATCACTGCTTTTGAGAACCTCACTGCTTAGTTTTAGTGGAATCAAAACACAAAAAATAGGAAATTGCACTAGATTAGTTGGTACAAACTAACAAGGATGAAGTTTGAAGGAGGAATGGGTTTTAGAGATATGTGATTGTTCAATACTGTTGGAGGATTGTGCAAAATCCAAATGCCTTGTGGGTTAGGATTTTGAAAGGAATCTATTATCCTCATTCGAATTTTCTATCAGCGAATTTAGGTTATAACTCATCATGGGCTTGAAGGAGCATTTTAGAAGAAAGGAAAGCTCTCAACCTGGGATTACATTGGAATATAAGGAGAGGGGGTTTCATCGACATCTAGGCAAAGCCATGGATTCCTTCACTCCTTCAATTTAAGTTGTCATCTCCAAAACCTCATGACTATCCCATTAATTTTGTTATGGATTTAATTGAAAATAGGATAAGCTCTTGGAACCTGCCAATCATAATGGTTTGCTATTCTTTAGAGGAGGCTGAAGCAATTTTAAAATCCCTCTTAGCAACAAGGAAGCCAAAGACTCTAGAGTTTGACACTTTAATACTAAGGAGGTTTTCTTAGTTAAGTCTTGCTATTATGTGTTGAAGAAAACTTACGATGCAAAATTCTACCCATTGCCTTTTCAAGTAGCAGATAAAAAGCTATAGAAATCCATATGGCACCTTCAAGTCCCTCGAAAAATGAAAAATTTTCTATGGAGGGTAGCCTCAAACTCCTTATCGATTATACATAAGGCGATGCTCTTTTTATCTAATATGTGATCTTTGTGGAAGAACTCTAGAATCATTAGAAACATATGTTATATTCATCTACAAACATGCAAAGGCAACATGGTTTAGTAGCAGCTTAGGTTATATCCCTGATCTAAATGGCTACTCATCCTTTGAGAATTGGTGGGTGAACACTTCTTTTATGTTTAAATCAATAGGTCAAGAAGAAAATCTTAGATTACTGGCCTTTCTTTGTTAGGAAATTTGGAAATCTAGAAATGGATATGTATTTGAAGGAATTTGTCTTGATCCAACAAAGACAATTGCAAAAAAGCTTTTTCTTTTACAGAAATCATAAGCATTCCTACTCATACACAGTTCAAGCTTCAACCTACTCAAGCGTCGGTACATTAACAACCTGTTAATGTTTTGAGTCCCCCTTCCCAAGGGATTCTAAAAATTAACAATGATGTTTCTTATGTTGATGAGTCTCAATTTATTAGAATTGTTGTTGTGTGTAGAAATCACCAAGGTAGGGTGTTGGAAAGGAGAACCCTATTGACTAAATGTTCATCATCATTAATAACAAAAGCTCAAGCCTTAAAGATTGCGGTAATGCTAACAACTGTTACAAGTCCA
Organism: Omphalea diandra; assembly: GCA_949677035.1. NCBI lineage: Eukaryota > Viridiplantae > Streptophyta > Magnoliopsida > Malpighiales > Euphorbiaceae > Omphalea > Omphalea diandra. Next base: position 9,090 of record CATIWR010050460.1, on the reverse strand, counting down.
CAAGAATCAATTATTGAATCTGATTCCTTATATTGAATTTAGGCTATTTCAAAGTCATCTAATTCCCCTCCATGGGAAATAAAGGTTGTTGCCTAAGATATCATCATATTACTTAGGGCAATTTCAGAGTCATTTGATTCCCCTCCATGGGAAATAAAGGCTGTTGTCCAAGATATCATCATATTACTGAGAGCAAACTCTTGTATTTTAGTTAGATATATTAGCAGACTTGCAAATAGATATGATCATTGGATCGCAAAAGAAGTGAGACTAAGGAAATGTCTCGTAGATTGGGCTTTTAGTCCTCCCTTGCACCTGTATAATTTCCTTCTTCTTGAAGTTGTATCTTTGGCCATTTGAATGAAATTATTGGTTCAACAAAAATTTCAATAGAATAATCATTTCAATTGAATAAGTTTGCAATATGAAGAAAATCACTATTTGAGCAAATCAATGAATAAAAAAAATGTTAATAAAGCATTCATCGTGAAAACCACAAAAATTGTTTAATACAAAATATTAGGATGATTAAAGAAAATTTTTGTCATAGGTTAATAATGAAAATTTGAGTATAATTATAGGAATCTAGATACAGTAAAGTTATTTACATATGTTGAGTTATTGACTTTCTTAACTTAAAGTCCCGAGTCAATCATTGATTGTAATTAAAAATAAGTTATTAATAATGACAACAAGATTGAATAAAATTAAAAAAAATGTTTCGATTAGATTAGTTGGATCATTTCAATAAATTATTTTTAAAAAAATATATAAATAATACTCAAAAATATTTTAAAATTTAAAAATAATATAAAGTATAGCGTAATTTCAATGACTATTTTAGCATTTAATCTTTAAGTAAAATAGTATAATTTTTAAGAATTTGTAAATTTTTTACTAAAATAAAGTAATTTTAAGTTAAATTGATTTGATTTAGTTTGATCTTGATTATTTTTTTAATTTAAATAAATTTTTTAAATGATAAATTTTAACTCCTAATTAAATTAGATCATTAATCTATTCTCAATTTTGGATTTGAAAACACTGAATCAATAGGTAATAATGAATGCACTCAACGGAGCGGAAATGGCTATTGATTGACCCCCCCCTCCTTTCTTTCCAACTAAGTAATCCTCTCCACGATACCACATCAAGTCAAAAAGACTAATGCTTTGCTAGTTTAGTGGAGTGGTACTATGGTAGGCAGGAAGGACTCCAAAGGGACCTTTTTTTTTTTTGTTTTTTTCAGGCAAAACTAGGGCCATGATCTTCCAAATTTTTAAAAATTATTAATTTTATTCATATATATATATATATATATATATCTTTAAAAATTATATTTATAAATTTTGTACAAAATTGTTAATTAATCCCTCTAAAATTTTAAAACTTTAGAGCTTGATCAACTGGAACTTTAAATGGAGCTGAAGTCGTAACCACCGTGGGTTGATATTGTTTCTCTTTTGTCCTTCAACAAACTACAAGGACTTCTATGTCCTTTAATATTAACTGACTAAAATATTTTTACAATTAAATGACAATAATATCCTCTCACGTATATAATAAGCAACATACGTATCCTTCCTTCTATCACTTGTATAAAATGGTGATAATCTTAAGTGCTAAATATAGCCTCAAAAGATTTTAAAATGGCATACATGTACTAACCTTTAGAAATCACCAAAAGACTTCTATGTCCTTTCACATTAGGTAACTGAAGTACCTTCACAATTAATGAATGACAATATCCTCTTACATAAGGGTGAGCAAACAAATCAATTTAGTTTATTTAATTTGATTTTTTATTAAAATTAATTAAATCAAATTTTATATTTTACAGTATGAGTTGAATTATAATTTTAATAAATTTAAATAAATCAAATCAAATAAATTGAATTTTATAAACATATAAATTGAACTAAATTAAATCTATAAAAATTTACATGTATTTTAAATTTGATTTAATTTAAATAGAGTTAATTTTTTAATAATTTTGATTTATTTGATTTTTTATATAAAAAATGAAGTAAAAGTCAAAAACCAAAATTTTTTAAAATAAAAACTAAACTAAACCGAATTTTATTAAAGACTAAAACCCATCAAATTAAACCAATTCTGACAATTTTTGCAATCCAATTCAGTTTTGGTTCCCCTACTCTTACACATATTCTTTAGAAAATAAATAAGTTATCTTTATAATTAAATGACAATGATATCCTCTAAGATAATCATCCAATATGTTCCCAAGAAAAGAGTTATCATTTTCAAGTTTAAAAAGTGTCCTCTGAAGAGCACTAGAATGGTGCTGTATTGCTCTAGTGAGGCAGAAATAAATAAATAGAAGAGAGAGAGAGAGAGAGATCGAAACCAAATGGAAGCGGTGACCGGAAGCCAAATGGAAGACAACAGAGACGCCCAAGTGGCAGAACCACCTAAGCTCAAAAGGTGAGACTGATGATAAGAGAGATGATTTGTAGGATGATAAGGAGAAACAAACATACAAAGAAAGGTCGTCTACGGGACCAGACAGACATAAGATGATCAAAACTAGAGAAAAAGGAAAGGCACCTTTCTGTTGTTAATAACCCACTCAGAATTAGAAATTACCTGAAGAGTACATCATTGAAATCTATGAAAGATTGCTGAATTTAGCAATCAATGGTATGGCTATGGCTCTAACAGAAGGGGTCTTCATTTTTCACACTATTTAGTGGTAGTAGTAGTACTTAGTTGATAAAAAATCATGGGCAGTTGACAAATGGCAAATAACAAAGCTTTTAGGACATAAATTCCCTTCCTTTCCTCAAAAAGAAACGAACCTTTCTTTATTTTAGCAACTCAGAAATGAGCTCAGATATAGCCTGTCACTTGCGTTTGTAGGCTGTCACTTGCGTTTCCTAAATTTCTCGATTCCACCAATCAGGATCATATCAATAGAATTGCTAGTTAGATCCTACTGAAACCAAATTAATCCAAAAAAAAAAAAAAAAAATCAAAGTCTCTACGGGTTTGAATCTCAATCACAGCCTAATTATTTAACCCAGAAAAATCAAAGAAATTCCGCCAACTCCCATTAAATCATAGCAACAAACCAACAAATCCTTAATAACATACAAACACTATTTAGTTTTTTCCTTGGCGTTGCTTCCCTCTCCTCTTCCCTTCCTCAATTAGCAGTACTCTCTATATCATTAGAAGTTATGTAAGTACACCATCTTGCACTATGCATTACATTAATTTATGATCTCTCTCTCTCTCTTCCCCACTTACACATAATATCAACCCATTCAACACCTTCACTAATTAAAAAAAGAAAAATCTTTGAACAAAAAAAGAAAAAAAGGACCTAACCAAAGTTAATTCTTGATAATAACTGATTACAAAAATAAATAAACACCCTCCACACTTGACCCGACACCTACCTTGAATAGCCTGAGCCGCCTTTTGCAACACCCATCTGCTGCTGTTGATGGTGGTGGTGGTGATGATGATACCCACCAGACCCGTACATGTGTCCTTGATGATGCCCCATCATCATCATCCCACCGTACATCCCTCCGCCGCCGCCGCCACCACCACCACCACCACTGGCGGCATCATTAAATCCTCCTCCACCAGAACCACCACCGCCAGAGGCGGCACCGCCACCGCCGGAGCCACCAGCGCCATCCTTCTCCCCTTGCCTCCCCATGGAGGTCTTCTCCCCCTCCATCTCCCTATACTTCTGGAGATAAATCTTCAAGGGCTCCACGTACTCCTCAAACCCAAGCGTGGTCATGGCCCACAGCAGATCGTCACCGTTGATTGTCTTCCGCTTTTCGCGCTGACACTTGTCTGACGCCTCCCCTGTAATAAAGCTTATGAATTCGGATACGCACTCCTGCACCGTCTCTTTCGCGTCTTTCGAGATCTTGGCGTTGGCTGGCAGCGCTTTTTTCATTATTCTGCTTACGTTCGCGATTGGTAAGAACCTGTCCTGTTCCCGCGCCGATAGCTCGCTGTTAGCGTTGCTGTTGTGCCCTCCCGATTCATTGTCCGAATCCGCCATCAAAACAATAATTAAAAAGAAAAAAAAGATACAAAATTTTTAAGAGACTAAAAAAACGAAATTAGATCTCTAAAATCTCAAGCTTAATTTTTCTAAATATAAATAGATATATATTTATATATATCCAGGGTTCAGGGAGGCGGAGGAGGGGTAAATTTGGAAAAGAAGAAAGTCGCCGGCAAACTGGAGGAGGAGACTACAAGAGAGAGAGAGAGAGAGAGAGTGGGGAGAGAGAGACACAGAGAGCAGAAACCGTTGATTATGGAGTTAATATGACATCTAGAATGACACGTGGGCTATTTTAGGCCGTTTATTTGTCTATAAGAGAGGAACGACGTGGGACGTTGGAGAGGGTTGGATGTGAAGTAGGGCCGGGGAAAATTAGACGGTGAAGTAGTGACACGTGGTGAGAATATTGTCGGAAGTGTACGAGATTTTTTAGCAGGCTGCCGGCTTGGCGCCAGCCGAGTAATGTTGGATTGTGTGGTACCGTTGGATCATGTCTGGAAACGTGGCTGCACTGAAACCATTGATATTGCAGAAACATAAGAGAATTTTTGGCACAAAAACCAATTTGCTTCATCAACTTTTCAAAAAATCTAATCAAGGACAAAATTAACTTTTTAAACAAATTAATTTCTATTTTTTATTCTAAACTTATTTAAGGCAAATTAAAACTATAAAAAATGCGTCAGCATCATGCACATTTAAAAGAAATAATAATAATAATAATTTTAATAAAACTTGTAGAAATTAAATATATGAAAATATAATTATTATAATAAAATCTATTTAAATTTTTATTATTATAAAATCGATCTTACAATATAATTTTTTTATTTATCATTTTTTTGTATGTGTCTTTTTATGTTTTTTATTTATCAATTAGAATTTGCACTTTAGTTGTAAACATTGAAATATCTTTAAATAATAATGTTACACATGATTCACTATATTTATAAATATTAAAATTAAAATATATTTATAAATATTAAAAAATTAAAATTTTATTACAAATATAATTAAATAAATAATTATAAAAATTATTTTTAATTAGTTTTCAAAAAAAAAAAAAATCGAAGCATGCCCAATACTTAGGTGATGTACCTTAGTTGTTGTACAACGTGGTTTCATTACCGTGAAAACACTTAATGAATCATTTTCATATTTAGATTTTAATTTTTATATATAACAATTAAAATTTTTTATAAATAATAGTAAGTGTATTAATGAATAACTTTTATACCTAAACTAATATTTAATTTAAGGGTATTTGAGTCTATTAAAAGAATTTACTTTCATTTGTGCTTTTATATATATATATATATATATATATATATATATATATATATATATATATAGTGTCAACAATGGGTGGAAGTGACCAAATCATTATAGCAGTTAGATTCATATGTTGGGTAGCATTTAATCCATATATGGTTCAAATTATATCATAAATACCATTTATCATTATTAATAAAGAAATATACATCGATTTTAGTATTGCAATTTTTAAATTTGACAATTTCAATATCAAAAATAGTATTATAAAATTTGCTAATTAATTTTTAGTGGTGCATTGTTTATGTAATATTAAATAGCACTAAGTTATATCTATAACACTTACGGGATTTTAAATTTTGAATTATCATATTTATATAATAATTATGACTAATTTACTCTTACTAATTTGTTAAATTTTATATATGTGAAACAAGTGCATGTGATTATTTTATCCATGGTAATTTTAGCTATGATTGTCATGAATATCATTATCAATTAATGACAATGATACTGATGATTTTTATGATTGAAGATATTAAAATTCATATTACATTTTAGATTGATATTCAATATTATTGAAAAAATTGGGGATTTGATTGTAGCATTATACCATTTAAAAACCTAAATTAAACTCTTACATTAGCAATTAATAATTTCTTTTTGCTAAAAATATCGAGAATTGATGGGTGAGAGTGACATATCACGATAGCAGCTTTCTTTTTCTCTCTTTTTCATCTTCCTAGAGTTTTTTTTTTAATCTCTCTAGAGTTTTATTTTCTAAATTCTTTGAGAACTATTGCTCATATTTTAGCAATAATGTTTCTAAATTTTTTTCTAATTTCATATTTTTTAATAAATTATAATTTATTATATAGATATTTATTGAGAATGCAACAATTAACCTTATTATTATAGAATATCAAAATTCAAAATCTTCTACTAACTTGGGACCAATTGTACATGAAGTGTTGGACAATTAACAATTAATTTCCAAGTTGTTATATCTAAATTTATCCTTCACCAACTTTCTTAGTATATAAATAGGTGCATTGGGTTATATGTTATGTGTACAAAAACAAATGAAGTACTTAATAAATAAGCAAATGAGTTGCGTACAATAATTAATGAGTGAGAGTGTTCAGAATAAGAAAGGGAGGCTTGAGATATTGCGAAGAATGAGTGTCTATGTGATAAAATTATTGAAAAAAACTTTAAGTTTTTATAAAGTATGAATCAGTCCTCCATCTTATAAATCTTATTTTTTGAGTTCAATAAAAATTGTGTGTTTTCATTACTCATTTTCTAAGGTTCCACCTTAACAATATGGTGTAAAAGCAAGGTTCAGTAAAAAATAAAAGTGCTACAATGACATCAGAAAAGCTATTAAAGAAGTATTTAGTCAGTTCATTAAAGAGTTACTGGACATGGATCAAGGAAACGAGTTTATAGTAAAGATTTTATTTAAGTGTAGTTTGAAAATGTGAAAGTGTGTTATGAATTAAGTACATGACAATCGATATTGTCATAATTTTGAATAAAATTAGTGGTTCGGGTAGCTTGGAGAAAGCTTAATAAATATAATTATCGAGATTAGCGAACGTGTATGAAGTCATATCCTAGATGATAAGATTTATGGAATATAATTGAAAGAGGAGACACCTCACCACTGATAGAAGATGCAGACAACTAAGAAGTGAAATATAAAAGTTGAAAAACCTTGCATGTAATTTAGACTACAATAAATAAAAGTATGCTCTCACACATTGAAAAAGCAGAAATGTTAAAATAAGCATGGGATGCACTTTTCCTATCTTTGAAAAAGAAGGTTGCTTGTCTACAACTTTTAGAAAGAAAGTTTATGAACAAGTCGTAAGGTACACAACTAATCTCTAAATACTTGTTTAAAATTATAGAACAATTAGATCCTACAACTAAGATTAGTGAGGATAGAATGAGAAAATAATTTGTAATCATTTGAGAATCAAGTATATCGGGTTTATCACAGTGAAACACAATTGGCTAGTACAATCTTCTCTAAATGAGTTAGAAAATTCATTGGCTACCCAAAAGCACTCTCAAAATAAAATGGCAAAAGTATCACTAAAAGAAAATAATAAGAAGACATTATTCAATAATAAAAAAGGAAGGCAACAAAATAGATGAAATAATAATGATAAAGCAAGAAAGAATGACAAAAATAGGTGGAATGGGCATCAAAGAAGTTCACAATTAGAGGGAGATTGACGAAGTAACATAAAAATGAGCTGCATGGACGATGAAACATTGAGTGTTGCAATTATGGGAAAAAAAAAGGCCATTTAGCTCAAGATTATAGGCATAAAAAGAAAATGGTAGAAGAGACCATGGAGACATCAAGAAGACAACAAGATGAAGAAGAAAGGGATGTCATGCCATTTTTCATTACCATTACTCATGACAATGCAGTTGAAGAGGAAGACCATAAGAATGTCGCAATCAAGATAGAAGAGAAGACATTTTGCAACAATATGTGTGCATGATGTCAACTATAATATAGATTGGTTTATGAACTTAAGCTACTCAAATCACATGATTGATAATAAAGAGAAGCTGCATAATATGTGTGAATATAAAGGAAGGAGAATTATGATTACAATCAATAACTTGAAGCTACAGATTTCTCACATTGACAATTCAATAATTATGCCACAATTTAGCCCAAATTAAGTATAACTATAAAATGTCTTTCATTTATCAGGAAAATAAAGAACTTGTTTTCAGTATCTTAACTAATAAATCTAGGTAATTATGTATTGTTCGATCCTAAAGACGTGGAAGTATATAAAATTTGAAATATTGAAGAATGCCAGCCATGAAAAATAAGTGACCAAAGTTCATCTATATCATATTAATAGAAGATGCATATATGGAAAAGACATGAAAGAATGAGACTATAAATTTCTGGCATGCAAGACTAGGACATATTAGCTACCACAATTTAAAGATAATACTATAATATTTGATGCTCAAAGGCCTTCCACATATAGATATTTATGGATACATAATTTGTGTTGGATGCTAGTTTGGTAAGGCATATCAATTACCTTATAAGTAGTCCAAGTATAAGGCAAAGAAACCTTTGGAGTTAGTTCATATGTGTTTTAGGTGTAACATCCTCAACCTAAATCATATGCATTTTAATTACATCATATTTGAATATATGCATTGGATAAATGATTGTTTAAACATGTGAATTGGATAAGCATAACAATGACACTTGCACTATTGCATTTGAGATGCTTGAATGTATATGTAATGTTTGTATAGTTGTATGAAAAATTATCTTATATTGTGTACATGTTATAGTATCATAAATAATGAAGCTTATTTAAAAGTATAAGGAGCTTCTAGGGATTAGAGATGGATGGAGGTGTTTAAGGAGTGAAGAAGAGGGACTAAAAGAGGAAAAGTGAACTTCTAACCAATAGAAATGAAACACCATGATTTTTTCTTGTTACAATAAGTCTACATGCAAAATTTTTTCATCCTTTAGGATCAGAATAGAGAGGTTAAATATGAGGTACAACAAAAGAAAGAGAGAGCTAAGGAAGAAGAAGAAGAAGAAAAAAAAGGAGAGGGAGAAGAGTGAGCTGCCTAGGAAAAAATTCTAAGGTTTTCTGGTTCTGGGAAATAGGTAAGTTAATTTATCTTCTTCTCACATAAAATTAACCCCTCATGACATGTTAATCATGCATATTAGTAAGAATTATGGAATATTT
>CATIWR010050452.1:0-14197 GCA_949677035.1 Omphalea diandra | reverse complement strand
GCTTCTAAAAGCTCATCATCTATATCATTAAATGCATCATAATCATCATAACAGTGTGGAGAAGTACTTACCTCTCTGAAGTAGTCCTCTTGAGCCATGAAACAAAAGTTTGCTACTTCATCTTCTTGTTCATCAAAGTGGGGATTAAGGTGAGAGTGGACTCTTTCTTGTGCCATTGATCTTTGCTCACCCAATTAAGGTTTGTTTGTGAGACTTGGCTCTAATACCAATTGTTGGCCCTTGGCACCAAGAAGGGGGGTTGAATTGGTGGATAAAAATTTAAAAACAGAGATAAAGAGAAGAAGATAGAATAATGAAGACACAAAGATTTTATAGTGGTTCGGGTATTAACCAACCCTACATCTACTCCCCAATTCACCAATTGGGTATTTCACTCAATCACTAGTGTTTTACAAGCTCACACTCAGCTTACAACAATGGGTTTTATAGGCTCACACACAACCTTACAACCGTGTGTTTTACGGGCTCACACACAACCTTACAACCATGTGTTTTACGGGCTCACACACAACCTTTCAACAGTGTGTTTTACGGGCTCACACACAACCTTACAACAATGTGTTTTACAGGCTCACACACAACCTTACAATATGGTGTTTAATGCTCACACCCAACACTTTTAATCTTACAAGAATTAGAAGAAAATGAGTAGCAAAGGATTGACAGCTTTTTCACTTGTAAAAATTCTTCTTACCTGCTATCAATGTTTGGTGGAGTATTTATACCCAAATTCCACCAAAGAAACTAACGGCTAGTTTCTAACGGCTAGTTTTCTAACGGCTAGTTTCTAACGGCTAGTTTTCTAACGACTAGTTTTCAATAGTGCTTTAGGAAAATATAGCTGTTATGTTTCTTCAGCCAGCATAAGTCGCGGTCGCTAATTCATTTGTGTAGACCGCGATTCTAACCGAAAAACAGTCTGTCAAAATCTGTAATTTTTACAGTAAAAAATTGCGGTCTCGACTCCGACGTGACACAGACCGCGAATTCATCTGTCATTTTTTGTTTGCTTCGTTTTGCTTGTTCGCGGTCGAGAATAACTCCGCGATTTAGTCTGTCTGATTTTTGGCAAGTCTTCTCAAGAATCGCAGTCGCAAATCCTTGATTGCTAGACTTATTTTTCTGCAAGATCAACACTTAATAAAAATATTAGTAATGATCAATCTCCTTTGTCAAAATCAAAAGAGGTTCTAAACTTAGGATTAACTATCCTAGTCCAACAGGTTCTAAATCATGCACAACAACCACTGCTTTGATACCACATGTAAAATATTTAATTATAGGATCTTGTACACAAATTTAGAACACCAAAAATTAAAATTTTAATAACTGAACGAAAATAAATTGCGTACCTGTATCCGCGTTGAATCCCAAATTGTTTTGAGCCATAATACTGAATGCTGAAATCAAACCACTTGAAAATTTGTCAGAACGGTTGAAAAACGAAAGCTAGATCTTCCTTTCCTTGACCTTCTCGAAGACGGCTACAATGGGCGTAACAACTAGGGTTTTCTGTTATGAAGGCAGGAGAGGGAACCTAGCCTATTTATAATAATTTTAACAGGTCCACCCATCATAGGTCCATGTTAAAATAGGTTTGCACTGACCGTCTTCCATATCGGCCTACAAAAGATGTCACAAGTCCATAACTCCATTGATCACATTTTAATTGGGCTTACCCAAAACAATAAACTATATTATTCAGTCCGTTTTATAAATAATTAAAACCAATCCATAATTGATATTAGTCCACATATTAAAAATTTCCAACATAGCGATCCAAATTCCTACACTCCACATCAAATTGCAATAGGTCCGTGCCATTACTGGCGCCCGGAGCTCTACGAGATGGAGAGATACAAGATTGTCGCTGCTAAAAGAACCCAGAAACAACTCCAGCACCTCAAGTTTCATCGCCTAGTTGATCACTTGAACAAGCTTGAAACAAAGATTCGCTCAAGTTATCACAAGTTCTTGGGTTTTAGTAATGAAACTTTAGCTTAGATGATAGCCATTGACGCGTCTCTCTTGCTAGAGTTCTTGGAAATCTATGCATGCAAAGAAAGTATGAGCGTTGCCAGAACATCATCAAGAATGTCGCATTTGATTGATTACGCAGGGCGAAAATCAGCTCATAATGCGATTCTTAGAGATATGGCGATGCTAGAGAATCAAATACCTCTCTTTGTATTGAGAAAGATGTTAAAGTTCAACTTTCATCGTTGGAATTAGCCGATGAAATACTACTTTCGATGCTGGTAGGATTTTGAAAAGAGCTTTCACCGTTCAAGATGATGCAAGACGCACAAAAGATCCTGATTTCTCAATGTTCTCACTTGTTAGACTACTTATACAACGTGATCGTGCCTAAAATGAAAGCTCTGTCTGCATCAGAGATAATTGAGGCCCCGGAGGATCAAGAAGGGTGCATGCAAGGGATAGAAACACCTTCTACTTATTCAAGTTACGTAAAAGATCCATTGAGTGAGATATGGAAGATACTTTCTAAGCTAAATAGAGGTCCTGTACAGCTTGTCAAGAAATTGCTATTTTGTAGACCTCTTAAGCTCATGCTGAAATTGTCATGGACAAGACTCTCCAATCTTCCTGGTTTCTCAATCTTGAAACAACCTGTTCAATTCATATTCTTCGCGGAAGAAATCAAACTAGAAAATGGAAGCCCAAGTGATGGAGTTAACAAGCCACCATTAGTAGAGGAAATCACCATTCCTAGTGTCAATGAGCTATGTAAATGTCGAGTCCATTTTGTACCCACTAATGGTAACACATCAAGCATTAGTTTTGATGCTATGGATAAAAAATTTTACATTCCTATGATTAGCTTAGATGTTAACACAGAAGTGGTGTTGCGAAACTTAATAGCATATGAAGCATCAAATGAATCAGGACTATTGGTTTTTACGGGATATACTAAATTGATGAATGGGATTATTGACATAGATGAGGATGTGAAGTTGCTTAGAGAACAGGGCATTATCTTGAATAGGTTTAAGACTGACAGAGAAGTTGCAGATTTGTGGAATGGAATGAGCAGGTCAATTAAACTAACCAAAGTGCCACACTTGGACAAGGTGATTGAGGATGTGAACAAAGTATTATAATGCAAGGTGAAAGATAAAAATTCGGAATTTCATGAAGCATTATGTGTTTGGTTCTTGACAGTTTCTCACATTACTAGCCGCAATTTGTCTTTTGCTCTTTATGACATTACAAGCTTTTGGCTCAGTCTATAGCTGCAAACGCACATTTGATACATATGTATGATAAAAAAAAAAAGTATAGTTCTTTATTTAACACATTAATAAATTTGTAGTTTTAATGTTTTGACATATAAACAATAATAAATAATAGTTATATTTTAAATATTTAATAGATTTTCATAGTTATCACTTATGATTATTGATTTATTATGTATCTCAAGTTCTTAAAGTTTTTTATGACATTCTTTTTTAATTTATATCTCTTTTTTTTTTACATATGTATATAGATATTAAAATTCTATATATTACTATATTTTAATAAAAAATATTTTTATATTTAAGTATTAAATTTTATGAGGGCTAAAAAATCTTAGAGTTTATTATTTTTATTATTACAATTAATTAATAAAATTATATAAAATAATTTATATTATAAAGTTTAATGATGAAATATATGAAATTATTTAAATATAAAATTAATTTAAAATTATATATAAATTTAAATCAATAATATAAATAAATATCTATGCAATTAGGAACTAACCACTTATTTTATATTAACAATAATTCGTCCTAAGTATTGGAAATCCTCTTTTAATATATTATTTTTCAAGCGCTCGACCGTTTAGTTATTATCAGTGATGTGATGTTCATATATATATATATATATATGAACTTTGTTGTGGTTTGCACTAGATATGCTCCACCCATTAGAACGAGGCACGTGGTTAGAATAACAATTCATGGATAATTATTTTTACAAATTAAATTTTATTTTTTGATTCATTGTTAGATTGATTTGGTATTTGATATTTGGTTTCTATATGACTGGATTTTTTAGGCTTGAAAAAATGCATTTACAATTTACAAATGCTAAATAGTCTTGTTCTTTCAAATACTTTAGTAGCACAGTTGTTTTTTCTCAAGAATAATTTGCTTCCCTTTGGAAAAGAAGATAAGTAATAAGTCTATTTAGCTAAAAGAACATATTAATAAATTTTTGATTGGTAGTTGATGGTATGAGATTTTTTTTTTAAAAAAAAGTCACCTTATTTTTTATGTTTCTAGTTAGCAAATTAACTTTTATTAGCCCTTTGATTATTCATGTCAGCATGCACATGTATAAGTTGTGAGCTACAAGATAGAACATGAACATTGATTATCATGGAGCAGCAGCACAGAGAATTATTCTTTTAAGTTTGTTATAACCAATTTTGTTATTAGCCTAGGGATTAGTGTTAGACTCTTATTCTTTATCCCCCTTTATTCATTTTCTCTCTTGTATATTATTGTATTCACAGTGGATAATGTTACTTGAGATTTTCCCCTCAATTACGTTCTTCTTTATTATGTTTCCATTATTAAATTTTCATTCAAGCTCAAGCTCACACAGTTGAGCTTGTACATTAGAGCAGGTTCTCTAATATTGAATTTGCTCTTCTACATATCTTCTTATTTCTAAAAATGGTTGATGATTTAAGAGAGACTATGGATCAAACTGGTGATAGATCTAGTATAATGCAAATGAGTCAATTGCAGAAGTCAAGTGATCCATTTACGTTACCAAGTTCAGATCATCTAGGGATGATCCTAGTCTCAGCACCTCTCACTAGTCATAATTATCTATCTTGAAATCGATCCATAAGAATTGTTTTGTGGGCCAAGGATAAGCTTAGCTTTATCATTGGTGATGTCCCAAGCCTGATGAAACTTCATCAGAATATGAACAATGGGTATGCATAGACTATTTAGTTACATCATGGCTGTTGAACAAAATATCCAAGAGCTAGTGGATGCATTTATTTACTCAACCAGTGCTAAGAAGTTATGGGAGGAGCTTCAAGAAAGGTTTAGAGAAAGCAATGGACCATTGCTCTACCAGCTACAAAAGGAGATTGCTTCTGTTTCACAAGTTAATTCTTTGATTATGAGCTACTACACCAAGCTTAAGAAATTGTGGGATGAACTAAATTACTTACTTCCCATATTTTTATGCACCTATGGTGCATCTAAATTAGATGTTGATCTTGCTAGTATGAATTAACTGATGCAATTTCTAATGGGTCTCAATGACTCATATGATCATGTAAGAAATCAAGTTCTGCTGATGGAAAATTGCCTAATGTGAATGAGGCATATCTGATGGTTTTAAGGATAGAGGAATAGAGACAAGTGGATGAGTCTTATATTGATCAGTTTGATAATTGTGTAATGATGGCTAAAAGTACAAATTCAAAGTAGGAGTATAAGGCTAACACGAAGAAAAAAGACAAAAAAGGTTGGTTCTGTGATCATTGCAAAACTAAAGGACATTTGAAGGACACATGTTTTAAATTGCATGGATATCTAGATTGGTACAAGGAACTTAAAAATCAGAAAGGTCAACAATAACCCAAATTGTCAGCAAATGTTGTTGATACTCCTCTTGATGATGCAGTAAATGAAGATTCTTCTATTATTACTATGAATAAGGATTGACACGCTATAATTTTCAGTATGGTGCAACAGGAATTATTGAAGTTTGTGAAAGGAGAAGGACTGGATGAAATTTCACAGGTGAATTTTGCTCATTTTGCTGAATTTGCAGGTACATTTCTACACAATGCTCTCAGCTTAGTTGCTCAACTTGCATCTTATTGTTGGATTATTGATACTGGGGCATCTAAACACATGACCTCTGATCTCTCTTTTATATAAATCTCATGAAGTTAAAGTTTTCAGACCTATTTATTTACCTGATGGAATTAAATCTGTTCATCAGATAGGTGATATTGTTCTTCATGGAAATATTGTCTTAAAACAAGTATTACATGTTCCTACTTTCAAATATAACTTACTTTTTGTTCATAAACTTATAGTCATCCCTATTAAAGCTTGTTTCTTTCTTGATTTTTGCTTATTTCAGGACCTCAAGACTGATAAAGTGGTGGCAATGGGCAAGTTAATTGGCAGTCTTTATGTCCTTGATTATTCCAATTTTTTGGATTTAACGTTAGCTATTCACAATAGGTTGGTTTCTGATCAGTCAACTAGGCTAGCTATTGTTGATCATTCCTTACCTTGTAATAACAATGAAAATACTTCTTGCTTTAATTCTAAGTTACTTTATAATACTCGTTTATGGCACATTTGACTTAGTCATATATCTAAAACAACTTTGTCTCATTTAGCACCTCACTTAAAACATTGTGGTTATGATTTGTTGAAAATGCCTTGTGATGTGTGTTTTCAACCTAAACAATACAAATTACCATTTCCTTCTAGCACAAGTAGGTTTGCTCATTCTTTTGATCTAATTCATGTTGATTTATAGGGACTCTATAAAACCTCCTCTCTAGCTGGAGCACATTTTTTTCTTAGTATAGTTGATGACTATAGCAAAACCACCTGGACCTACTTATTGCAAAATAAATAACAAGTACCTTCCACTTTACATAATTTAATTTCTATGGTTAAAACCCAATTTCAAACTGATGTCAAAACCAGTAGAAGTGATAATGGCACTAAATTCATTAATGAGGAATGTAAAACATATGTTTCTTCAAAAAGGTATCAATCATAAAAAAAAAAAAAAATCATGCATTTACACTCCACAATAGAATGAAGTTGTTGAAAGGAAGCACAAACACATTTTGTAAATTGTAAGAGCTTTAATGTTTCAATCAGGTATACCAAAACACTTTTAAGACAATGTCATTCTTGTTGCCACTCATATTTTAAATAGGCTTCCAACTTCTTTATTATCTTGGAAAAATTTTAATGAATTGCTCTATAAACAATCTGCAGGCTACTCTTTTTTAAGAAGTTTTGGGTGTTTATGTTATGCCACAAACATGCATCCTCACAAAAGACAAATTTGAAACTAGGTCCTTTAAATGCATCTTTATTAGCTATGTTCTAGGTAAAAAGGCTTATAAATTGTATGATCTTCATTCACACAAGACACTGATTTCCAGAGATTTAATTTTCCATGAAAATGTCTTTCCTTTCATTTCCTCTTCAATTGCCACTTCACATATCTCAACCCTTATTCCCATTCCCATTCCTATTAACTCTCAACCATCCAATACTACATCTTCATCATCTTCTGATTCAATACATCATCCTCTTACCTTATCCACATCTTATTCTTTCTCCCTTCAATCTCTTTAATCACCTTATTCATTGTCATCTTCTCTTCCATCTACTCATTCTTCTCCCTTATTAGTTGAATCTAACACTATTAATCCTTCTCATCCTCTTCTTAGACAAAGTCCTCATATCAAAACTAAGCCTAAATGGCTACAAGATTTTGTATCTCATGTTTAACCACCTCAGATGACTTGTCACTAACTTCCCATGCTAACATGACATTAGTACATAGGCCTGATGTAGGTAGTATTTCTTTTCCTTTTCCTTTATCTTTTTCCTCTCCACACGTAGCCTTTTTTTCACATATGTCAGCAATTAAAGAATCCAAAAATTATGCTCAATTTAAAAATGATCCTAATTATATTCGAATCATGCAACTTAAGTTAGAAGCATTGGAAGATAATCATACTTGGGATTTAATCTTCTTGCCTCTTAATAAGCATGTTATATGTTGTAAGTGGGTTTATAAAATGAAAATGAAGACAAATGGTATTATGGATAGATATAAAGCTCATTTAGTGGCTAAAGGTTATAATCAAATCCCAGGCCTAGGTTACTCAAAGAGTTTTTCTCTTGTTGCTATGCTTGCGACTGTGCACTTGTTTCTTACAATATCTATTGCCAAATGATGGTCTATTCATCAATTAAATATAAATAATGCCTTTTTACATTAATACTTAAATGAGGATGTGTATACGTAGCCACCTGAAGGTTGCTCTAAGGTTGCTCCCAGCCAAGTTTGTAAGTTGAGAAGATCACTTTATGGACTAAAATAGGCCGCCAGACAATAGGACCTTAAGTTTAGTCACAAATGACAACAATATTGTTTCGAATGTCTGTTTATGATAACTGTTTGTTTATTAAAGTTACTCCTATTGGTATTCTTTTTTCTCTTGGTGTATGTAGAAGATGTTTTAATCATTGGCACAATTGAGGAAGAAATTCAAGAGGTCAAAATGTTCCTTCACCAAGTTTTGACTATCAAAGATCTTAGCTATGTCAAGTATTTTATTAGACTTGAAATTTCTAGGTTTATTAAAGGAACCTTCATTAATCAACGAAAATACATACTTGATATCATGACTGATGCTAGTTTTTCCAATGCCAAATCTATAAGTTCTCCATTGCCAACAAATGTCAAATTTGTTTCTCTTTCCACTCCCATTTCACAACCCATTCATATAGAAGACTGGTTGGTTGTCTCTTGTATCTCAATCTCTCACGACATGACATCACTTTTGTAGTGCAACAACTTAGTCAGTACATGAGTCAACCTCTTGTGCATCATTGGGATGCAACACTTCACTTATTACATTATCTCAAAGGTTGTCCAGAAAAAGGGTTATACTTTCCAGTTACAAATGATCTCAAATTTAGAACGTATTGTGATGTTGATTGGGCCTCTCGTCCACTCACTCGAAAGTCAATTTCAAGTCAATGTGTCTTCCACGGTGCCTTTTTAATCTCATGGAAATTTAAGAAACAAACTACTGTCTCAAGATCTTTTGCTAAAATTGAGTACTGTAGCATGGCAAGTGCAGTATGTGAATTAAAATGGATTTCTTATTGGATGAAAGACTTTTAGTTGCCATTATCTTTGCCAATTCCTTTGTGGTGTGACAATAAAGCCAGGCTACACATTAGTGTTAATCCAGTGTTTTATGAACGCACAAAATACTTGAAAATCGATTATCATCTAATTTGAGATCAATTTAAAGCAAGTTTTGTACATGCTCAACATATCCCAGGCATTTCACAATTAGTTGATGTCCTCACCAAGTCCCTTTTTGCCTCTATTTTTGTTCGTTTATTGTCCAAGATGGGTTTGATTGAAGTTCATCCAACTCCATCTTGAAAGGGGTTATTAGCATACACGTGCAAAAATTATGAGCTGCAATATAGAACAGGAGCATTGATCATCATAGAGCAGTAGCATCAAGAATTATTCTTTTGAGTTTGTTTTAACCAATTTTGTTATTAGCTTAGGGATTAGTATTATATTCTTATTCTTTGTCCCCTTTGTCCCTTTTCTCTCTTGTATATAATTGTATTCAAGTTGGATAATAATACTTGGGATTTTCCACTCAATTACTTTCTTTTGTATTATGTTTCCATTATTAAGTTTTCATTCAAGCTCAAGCTCTCACAACTGAGCTTGTACAATTTATGATTCTTTTTTTAATTGAATAACTAATTAAGTGGGCACCAAAATGAAAAGAAAAGTTGAATAAATGAAATTAATCTTAATTAAAGATTCTTTTATAATGTAAAGAATCATACATGGATAAGAATGAGATGCCAATAGAGGAAAAGAACAATTAAACAACAAGAAAAGAATAGTACAGTTTAAAGAAGCAATTCAGAGAAAATATTCGCTTCACACTAAGAAAATAATGATAAAGTACCAAGCAATTTCTCTACCAATATAACTCACTTCCCTTGTCAAAAATACCATATCACAAAGCACACAACAAAAACTAGCTAGCTTCTTTCATATCCATGGCCATCTTTTCCAATTCCAATAATCCAGAATTCAATGAAAGTAAATGGATAAAGAATATCCGTAAAACCCTAAAGGAAGAGCCTGGAGTAGACAAACAAGTCCTTGTCATTTTCAATGTCCCTAGAATGCTCAAGACATTTTTCCTTTATTCCTATACTCCACAACTTATTGTAATAAGTCCTTACCACTATTGGGATAGTGAGCTCTATGAGATGGAGAGATACAAGCTCACTGTGGCTCAAACAATTTGAAAACAACTCCATTGCTATGATTTTCAACTCATTGTTAATCATTTAATGAATAATAAGATGGAGCTAAAGATACCTGCATGTTATCATAAGAATTTTGATTTCAGCAAACAGAAGTACTTTAGCTTGGATGATGGCTATTGATGCCTTATTCTTGCTAGAATTTCTTCGAGTCTATGCTATTAAAGAAGGTAAAATGATGACTAGAGTTTCCTCTAGCATGTCTCATTTGGTTGATGAAAAGGGAACAAGATTAGCCCACAATACGATTGTTAGAGACATAGTGATGCTTGAGAATAAAATCCCATTATTCGTATTGATTCTTGCAGTGGAGCAATTCTCATCATTTGACTCGGGCAAAAATATGCTAAATGCCATGCTGTTAGGACTTTGTAAGGAGCTTTCTCCTTTTGAATGGAACCTAGGTGATGGTAATGTAAACGTGTGCCAATGTCATCACTTGTTAGACTATCTCTATCGTGTGGTTGTATCTGGAGCTGAAGAAAATGAGGATGCAAGAAATTGGGATGTCACAATTAGCATAAAATTGGAGAAAACTGAGATGGAGGCAAACGATATCATGTAAGTACTGAACTAACTGTTGGGAATTCATCAAGTTGTTTAAAGGACATCTTCAGCAAGATTTCAGGGGTTTTCAGCAAAATTTTTAAGCCAATCAAAGGTCTGTCAAACAAGAATTCAAGTTAGCTTTATTATTTTAATAATACATTAAGAAAAGTAAAATAAATAATTGACTTTTTTTTATTATATGATGCTAATGTATATATAATCTCATAAGCTTTGCTAGGTATGACACTTATATCCTTTGTTATAGTGTGATCACATCTGTAGCTCTTGCTACAATGTCGTCGCCCGTAGGTCATTTTTTTGGAGAGTAAATATTTGCATTTTTCATTCATTTTATATTTTTGTATGAATCATTTTTATTTGATTTTTTTTTCTATAACACACCACTAATGCAATTTTAAATATTTAAGTGTAGAATATTTATAAAATATATCTTTGAGATTAATTTATAGATACATAATTTTCACAACTATTTATTCCCCTTTTTATATATATTTATTCGTTTCAGGGTTATTCAGCAAGATTTCTAAGCCAATCAAAAACCTCCTAAACAAGAATTCAGGTTAGGTTTTGTTATTTGAACAATAGTTTAAGAAGAACAAAATTAATACTGAGCTTTGGATTCTATGATAATGTATATGTAATCTTTTGTTTATAAGCTTTGTTGGATATAGCACTTGTAGCTCTTGTTATATAGTGTGATCACATCTGTATATTTAATTCATTTTATATATTTGCATGAATCAATTTATGTATTTATTTGATTTTTTTTTATAACACACCACTAATGTAACTTTAGAAATTTAAATATAGGATCTTTGTAAAATTTGTGTCTAACGTTAATTTACAAATACATAATTTTCACAATATTCACTCACTTTTTATAGATGTTTGCTTCATTTCATCTGTAATTATTAAAGTATAGAGTGATGTTGTCAGAAATTATCCATGCCAAAAAGGCAAACTAAAATCTAAGGATTAAAAGTAAAGAACTAAGTATCTAAATTGGTTAATTCTAATAATTTTAGTGTTATTTAGATTAAAGTCTATTATATCGAATTTAAATTGAATTTGATTTTTACCCAATTCAACTAACTTCAGTCTTTTCAAAACTAAATTTGGTTGGATTTAATTTCAATGATTCAATATTTGTTTGGATAGTTATTTAGTCTTATTAACATAGTTTAGTGTTGTGTTGTTCAATATTTACTTCCAAGGATAAAATTTTCATGTCGAGTGATTAATTAAGCGAAGCTAGTTGCCATTTAGCCACTGGAGGGACACTGTTGAGAATTATCCACAACTAAAATTAAATCTAAATCTGCTCAATTCAAATCACTTCATCTTCTCAATTCAAATTTATCATTATTGTTTATTATTATTTACGTAAATATATTCTTATGCAGTGAAAAAAATGTCCGCATCCGCTGCTGGTCTGATGAACAAGATTCCAAATGCAGCCACAGGCAGAGCACACCAATTTGGAGTAATTTCTAAAATTACAAAAGTACTTGACCTATTAGTACACTGTAGCTCATCCATACCAATAGTAACAAACACAAACCAAACAGAGAATGGTAGCAGCAGCAGCATGAACGGACAACCATCAGTACAAGAAATAACAATTCCCTCAGCCACTCAGCTCTGCAAAGCCTGAATCCGCTTCAAACCCACCAATGGCAGCATCTCTAGCGTTCATTTCGACACTATAATAGGGGTGCTTCACCTACCAATCATTCGCTTAGACGCCAACACAGAGTTGTTGCTAAGGAACTTAGTAGCATATGAAGCATCGAAAACACCATTGACATTTATACGTTACGCAGAATTCATGAATGGGATTATAGACTCAGAAGAGGATGCTAAGTTACTTAGAGAAAAAGGGATTGTGAGGAATTATTTGAAGAGCGATAAATAGGTTGCTGATCTTTGGAATGGGATGGCTAAGTCTATTGATCTCACCAGATTTCCTTTCTTAGAAAAGGCGATCAAAGTTGTTAATGAGTACTATAATGGGCTATGGCAAGTGAAAGCTGCAAAGTTTATGGATGATTATGTGTATGGTTCATGGCGGCTTCTAATGCTGATCTCGGTAATTTTGTATATGATCTTGAATGCAGTTCAGGCCCTTTGTGCGGTCCACAACTGCAGACCCTTGTTTAGATTGATTATTAATAAACAGTAATTAAACTGTTAATAGGTACTAGCTTTTTTCTTAATTTTTATAATAATTATTATTTTTTTAAAAAATATAAGTTATAACTCTCTAGTTTTTCTATTTTCATACCTCTATTTGTTTTTTTGGGTCTTTTTTATTCAATGTTCTAAATTTATAATTTTATAACTTTAAAGACATTTTAGTATTACCGAGTCAAATTTTATTGTTATTTTCAATCCTTAAAAACTTAATAAATGATTCTTTTTTTTTATTGTTGTATTGTAAGATAGATAAGTAAGACATAAAATTCTATAACGAGATTTTTTTTATTCATCTATATATTTATGATATAAAATTCTAATTAACAATACTCTAACCTGATTTTATGGAAAAAAAAAAAAAAGGCATTTGTACAACCTTGTCTTAGATGTGATATGGAATTGTTAAAGATTTACAGATTGCAGTTTAATCCTAGACCTCATGTGTCTAACATCTTTATATATACTCAAATCTAAAAATAGGTTCATATATATGTACATTCAACCAAAAGAAGAGAACAATAATTAATCTTTCTCCTTCTTCCTCATCATCGTAAGAACCAAGATTATGTGCATGAATTGATCTCTTTTCCTTTCTCCAATATAATAATAATAATAATAAAGGAACCATCAAGAAATTGAAACATAATATGTTCTCCACCAAATCACAGCAGTCATTTTTCCTTCTTTTACCAACTTTGTTCCACACTTCTTCAACTTTCTTGTCACTATTGCAAGGAGCAGCTTCTGAGTTTCACCACATCACAAACAAACAAATTCAAGGTATGTATGTGAGTGTGTGTGTGTGTGTATTAATTATAATAGTAATTGGTGTTGTTTTTAATATATTGTTTTTCTTTATATGAATGAGTTCCATATTTCTGGGTTGGTTTTAAAGTGTGGGTTTTTATTATTATTATAGGGCATATTGTGATAAGAGGGACAGAAAGTTTGGTTCTTGAGGGAAAAAATGAGGTTGCAAACAACTCATCAATTCTGATATTAGCAGCAGAAAAGAACACGCAGGAAGGACCCTCTTGACCATTTCAATTATTATGCAGGTGGATGGGATTACAGAAATTCTCATTACTGGGCTTTAAGTTCATTGATTCATTCTTCCTTTCCTAAAATATTATTCCACATGAAAATTAAGGTTGCATTTATATATATATATATATATATATATATATATATATATATATATATATATATATATATATATATATATATGTGTGTGTTTGTGTTTTTTTTTTTTTTTTTTTGAGTTAAAATATGGATTAGGTAGCTCT
>CATIWR010050354.1:0-15200 GCA_949677035.1 Omphalea diandra | reverse complement strand
TTTTTTTTTTTTTTTTTTTTTTTTTTCTATAGCAAGGAATAAAAGGCCAATAGGAGGGATTCAGAAGTATTAGTAAGGGAATTTCAAATTGTAAAAAAGACATTGAAAACGATACAATTCACTATCATTTCAAAAAAGGTCAAATAAGAGAATTACTAATTCGAAAAAGACCTAATAATCAGACCCTTGGCCCCCAACAATATCGTAAAGTATGAATAAAGTAGACAAAGCATAATTACAAATCCCGAAATGCCCCTCTCATGGCCACATTAGTAAAACAATGTTGTCCCTTATGTATGGTGCCATTTTCTAGAGGAGGTTTGGCTGAAGCTGAGGACGAAAACATATTTCCATCATGCTGTAGGGAATATCTTGCCCCTCAAATCATGTACAACTACCAAAACACCCCCAAAATTCAGCACCAGCTTCACTATTCATCTATCTACCACTTTTATCATATATAATAGATAGTTCATGTAGCTATATACACTTTTTTTTGTAAAAAATATATTAATTTTAGTATACATTGACACCTGTATATACATGTGTTGATGTATTTTTTGAATTTCTATCTAGCATTGACTCTTTTTACGGCAAATATACTAATTTCAATATATATTGACATCTATATTTATAACTTTCGATGTGCATGTTAAACTTTTCACTAACAAATAATGTCGGAGTACTAGAGTGATCTAATTTCCCACTAAACATAAGCACTTCTTTGTTTTTAACTTATAGTGGATGCCTATAAATCATATTATATCAACACTTATTTCTATTCAACTTCCAGATCGCTCTAACTATGTAAGCTCTTATGCTTATCCATTATTATTTTTAAGTCTTAGCATTTACAAAATTCTCCATCCTATTTATTATAAATTCCACCTTTATATTTTTCATATTTAGTGATTTCCAAATAACGTATATATAATATAAGTAAATTTTAGATTTCGAATATCATTTAAACTTTGCTAAGAAATTATATAATATTATAGTTTTTTTTTTCTCATATAACATACTACTTGCATCTTTTTTCTTTACTAAGTATATTTGTTTATTTTTCCTTTTTCTTTGATACTATAAAAGCATTTTAGTACTTTGCTACTTCAAAATAACTTTTTCTTACTTTTTCTATGATTCTAAGTACCTATTCTCAGCTGTCAATATAATTTAGTATTTTATATTTTCCTTTTCTTTATTTTTTAGCTATTTTTTTTAATACAGAACAACCCCAAAATAAATATCACCTTCGTCAACTTTATAGCTTTAAAGAAATCAAACATATGATGCTCTATTTTTTATTAACCTATTTAGTTTCATGTTGCAGTATCTTTAGTATCTTCTTTTTTTTTTTTTTTTTTTTTTTTTTAATTTCATTTTTAACAAACTTTGCTAGTACTTTGCATATTACAAATAAAACTATCATGCAAATAGCGTTCCCTACCTTCCAGTAGCACTATAAGTTTTGTTCAAAATATATAACTTAGATATGAATTATGAATATTGTTTTTACATTTATAATTGTCTTCTTTTTTACATTATATTGTTGCTATGGATGTTTAGTATTATCACTTATATTAATGATAACATTATTATTATCTATATATAAACATTAATAACATTAAAAATTCAATATTGTTTTTTGCCTCAATTTTTTTTACCAAATTTACTACCCATGTTCTCAGATATAACCAAAATTTAGTTATATTTAATATATACAAAAAATTAAATAAATAACATTCAATTACTCATTGAAAGATATGTCTACAAATTAAATATCACGAATGAAATAGTTGCTCATGAATAAATTTGAGCTTGAATTTTGAAAATGCAGTGATTATAAATGTGATTATGGTACTCAAAAATTACATATCAAAATTACATATTTTTAAAAACATTTGGAAACTAAATAACATCAAAAATTTCTTCTCTAACCTATAATATAATCACATTTATGGTCCATATGTTTTTAAGATATCTCAAATTTATTTATGGACAAGAATTTCATTCTTGATAATTAATTTATAGATACTTACAAAAAGTAGTTGAATGTTATTTATTTAATTTTATTTATATATTACATTTAACTAAATATTATTTATATCAAAGAACATGTGCAACAAAAATGGTGACGAGCTAAATTTTGAATATGAACTATTCTAAGCCATATATTTTGTTTTAAATATAACATATGCCATATATGATTGTTGTCTTGCATTTTCTCAATGCAATTTTATATGAGGTAATATCACAATAAGATTCCCCTATTCTGTATCATGAAATGAAATATCATAAATTAGTCTTCAAAATAAGGATGCTATTACAATATAAACATTCATAAAATCATATGATTTTGGCTTATATCCAGGGAGACATGTTGGTCTGAACACTGTAACTATCCAATGTTGCATCATACTAATTATTATAGATGATCTATTTGACTTGAGATTGATCTGGCCTATCAACAAATGAAATCATCTTTAGACAATGTCAGAAAATTAACTATTAGATCAACACTTATATTTGAAGAACAAAAAATACAGCTATGTCGAATAAGGATCGTAAGCTTATGCAACAACTTAGAAAGAAGCATTGCGAATAATCAATTGTTGATTAATAAATAGTATTATCTTGTTGTGAATGTTAACAGAAGTTCTCTATTTTGAATGATAATAAAACAATAACAAAATTAAAAAAAAGTTCTAATAGTTTGTACTTTAGTGTTTGTTTGATGTTTTTAAACAGACCCGACGAATGTTAAAAGGGGAGATTGTTCTGAATGCTAGGGGGAGAATGTTTGGAGAACATGTGAACCCAAGACTCGACAAATGTTAAAGGGCCAGAATAAGTTCAATGGGCATTATACAAGTTCAACAGGCGTTGGACCATTCAATGGACATTAAAGGATGAGCAATGTACATTGATTAGATGTTGCTCTTTTTCCAAAGTCTTTTGGAACTCGCAACTGTGGTTATCCTTTTATAACGAGCATTGGAAAAGTGCTCTAGGTTGAGCTATGCTAGATTTCACCACGGGCATTGATCTGAGCTAGCAATAGTAGTTGCAGATTCGCAACAGGCATGGGAAAAATGTATAAGCCTTAGCTGAAGATTTTGAAACCCGAAACGGGCGTTAGCCCTTCTCAATAGGCATTGAAGAAGTTTTCAATTGGCATTGTGAATTGCTTAACAAATGTAGAAAGCTACTATGCAAAGTTAGGAAAAACAGAGCATGAAGTTAAAGCTTTTTATAAATGAACAACAAGCATTGTTCTCTCTCTAACAGGCATTGTAGTCAAAGCCAACGGATATTGAAAGACATTCAACAAGCGTTGGAAGTAACCGTTATAAGTTCAATGGGTGTTGATGAAGAACAAAGTGTGTTGTTACATCTAAATGGCTAGTTTTAAAGAAAAGCTATTAGACGGATATCAATTATTGCAACTACTAGTTTTGGAGTTTGACTATATAAGGAGCATTCTTGGAGTTAGAAAGGTAAAAAAAAGGCCAAAAAATATTGTGAACAAGTGTGAACAATTTTTTAACTCTTTGTGCAAACCTTTTGGGTGTTGCTTTATATTTTTAGGTATAGTGAGTTTTGTTTTTTTGTTACTCTTTTGAGAGTAGGTTTTCTTGAGCACTAATTGTATATTTGCTGCCTATTTGAGAGGCGTAGACACTACTTAGATCTTTCCTTACTCATAGTTGTAAAGGTTAGTATTGTGTTTATAAAAATACTAGGGGTAGGTTCTTCTTGAGTCTGTAAAAGGAAAGGTTATCCTTAAGCTTATAAAAGGGAAGGTTCTTCCTGAACCTAGAAAAGGGAAGGTTGCTTTTGAGCATGAAAAGAAATCAATAGGTCTAAGTGAAAACTTGGGGAGTGGAGTAGGTAAGTTGTCGAACCACTATAAAAATCCTTATGTTGATTTTTGTGTTTATGTGTGTTTTTGGTTTTTGTTTACAACCTAATTCACCCCATCTTCTTGGGTTACTACATCGCCACTTAGCCTAACAATTGGTATTAGAGTCTGACCTCTTTTGAAACTTAAGTGCAAGAGGGGCATGATCATGATAGCCCAATATGAGCATGGACCAGAAAGACAATTTGTTGTGAGACCTCCCTTATTCAATGAAACAGACAATCAGTATTGGAAGAATAAAATATATTACTTTCTTAGGTCTGAATCCATTGAGTTGTGGAGAATTATGAAGAAAGGGTTATATGCTCCAATGAAAACACTTATTGATGGGACTTAAATAAAGAAGGATATTGACGAGATGTCTGAGAAAGAAAAAGGCAAGTTGCTAATAATGACAAGGTCGTCCACATGATCTTGTATGCCTTAAGCAGAAGTGAGTACAACAAGATGAGCATGAAGTCAACTACCAAGGAAATTTGGGAGGCCTTAGAGATCACCTATGAGGGAATGAATCAGGTCAAAGAAAATAAGATAGAGACCCCCATATGTCAATATGAAACATTCCTTACAAAGCCTGATGAAATAATCTAAAGAATGTATGATTGGTTCATTGAGATTGTTGGAGAAATTAAGGATCTAGGGAAAATTTATTGATCTTACAATTTAGTCCAAAAACTACGTTTACATATATCATGCTTATCATTTGGGTTTATCACCATAAACCTTTAATTTAACATCCATTACATCTATTAACATCATTAGTATCCTAGTCTTTTAAGTTTATGAACTTTTCTAAACTTTTTAATTTAGTCCATTTACTATATTACATCTTCATGTGGTATCATCACATCAACTTATTAATTTAGTCCCCAACTTCTCCATTAACTTATTAATTATTATTATTTTACATATAGATAATTAATTTCTTAATATTTAATTACACATAAATTATCAATTTTACAATTAAGGATCTAATTTATAATTATTAAAAAAATTGATAAAATTGATAAAATCTTACTAGAATATCCAAAATTTATGAGAATTGCACTATTGCAACCAGGGCAAAGAATATAATATTTTGTCCTAGGTTGTCACTTATCCTTGTTAGAGTTGTTGTCCAACCACTGTGCATGTTGACTAGAATTCATTATTAGCAATTGTTGGAGAAATGACTAAAGTCATCTTGTAGATGATCCTTCTAGAAGTAGGAATTGACAACATCATTGTGCGAGCTATCATTTATTTGAAATTCCTTAAAAACTAAGAATGGGACTAAAATTTTGACCAGCCATTGCATTGCCATTTAACCACCATTAGGCAATTCAGATGTCCATGGAAAGCTTATGAAGAAACATTTTCACATAAACTAGAATCACCCAAAATGGAGCTACTAGTTAGGAGATATCAAAGTTTGAAATTTCTAACTTGTTTTCATCATCTTCAATTTTTCCATCAATGTTCTTGATGGTTGAGGCTGGAAATGGCCTACCAACCTATGTGCCACTTAGTCCATCTCTCTCTCTCTTTTGGTTCGACATGGGATGTTATCCCGTTTTCTTAATTTTAGCATTAAGCCAAAACAAAGTCTTGGTTGTTGTTGTTATTATTATTAAATCCTTTCAAAATTATTCTCATAAATAATTTTAAAATTAAATCAATTTTAATCAATAAATTAATTAAATTTTAATTAAATAAATACTAAACAAATTAACTTAAATAAATTAATACCTTTAGCATAAATTAATTAAATCTATTAAATATTTACTTAACAAAATAAAAAATTTAAAATAATTTCTATAAATTTGTTAAATCTCAATAGAAATTTATATTGAAATAAATTACTATATAATCTTTAAATCGTTAAACCATTAAATATATACTTTTTCCATAAAATTCATCTTAAAAATATTAAACATCACATATTCATCTACCTTAAGTTCTTAAATACATAATATTCATTAAACATAACTCATTAAACTTAATTCATAGTAAATAATTTAACCTTGTATAATAAGAGCCTCATTATCATAAAAATTTATAATATTAAAATAAGTATTAAATAATTGCCTTATATATATATATATATATATATATATATATATATATATATATATATAATATCGTCTTTAGATTATTAAAATTCATAAATATATATGTATAATTTAGGGAAAAACATGCTTAAAATATCTTCAATTATCAAAGACTCCTAAAATCGATTTTCATATATTATAAAATTATCCTTGAATTTACATACTACTATCACATATGCCTTAGCATCTCTCTCTTAGCATATTTTTTTTATTCTTGGATTGTAAACAATCCAAGTCAATTCATATCTACTCCTAAAGGTGATGGAGATCAAGATGCTAGCAATCCTTTTCAAGATCCATTAGGTCTAATGACTATGGTAAAGACTAAAAGAATAAAAGAAGCTTTGCATGGATTGATCATGGAGTTGCAAGTATTTTCTTCAAATCAATATCAAGTCCATTGTATGTTAATTCATGGGAGGAACCTCAAGAAGAAAACTACAAGTCAAACGAAACTTGTTTAGAGATAAAAACATGGCACATGGCCATGCACACAACCATGCTTCGAGGTGACAACATAGGACAGAAAGTGGTCGCATGGTCATGCACACAATTGTGTATCTTGAGCTGCAATTCAAGATTCTTCTTTTTAGCCATTTTTTAGTTTTTTTTTTTTTGCTTCCCTTTTAGAAAGTATCTTATCTAGAATATATTTCCTACCTAGATATGACTTTGTTTAGGAATATAAGACCTTTTCTATGTAGGAAAACTCTCTTTATAAGGCTTTATATAAGCCATCATCTTGTATTACAAGAAAGAATGAATCTTTAATCAATTTTATTGAGTTTTGGCAAGTTTATGCTTTGTTTTCTTGTGTTCTTGGTAGAATACAAAATTAGACTTATAAAAAAGGTGATAAACCTTTATGGTGTCTTCAAGATTAGAGGCTTTTAAGGACTTAGTTTCCTTAGGGTTCTAATCTTATGATCAATAACTTGATTTATAAACTTTCTTGGGAAAAATAATAATTTATATAAAGAGTTCCTACAAAGGGTCTCCTAGCAGGCTCTTTATGAGTTGGTATCAGAGCTCAATTTTAGAATCAGGTTTGTATCTTTTGTTTATCATTTGTTTTCTTTGTTTTGTATCTTCTTTGTTTTTGTGTCTATAAATCTTATTCTTTTAGTTTCATTTTTCATCTATCTACCTCTTTGTTTCTTTTGTTTCATTTCTTATGGTAACATGTCAATCAAATTGAACGCCATTAATTTCAAATTATTGGTGTTAGGTTTCAATATATATATTTGAAGTTTGCAATTCTCTATAATTGTTAGGTTTCAAATTGTTATTATTGGAGTTTGCATCACTTAAAATTAAAAGTGTTGGTTTGATCTTTTATTTCAAAAAAAAAAAAAAAAGAAAAGAAAAAAATTGTAATAGTCATATTCTAAACAAAAAGGAAATTTTGTTTCAGTTTATTTTGGGCCCAATTGAGTTGTTTATTTCTTTGTGTCTCTTTATACAAGTTGATTTCTTTGTTTCTCTTCAAACAAGTTATTTTCTTTGTGTCTTTTATTCATTGTGTTCTAGTTATTTCTTCTATACGTTCTTTGCCTCTTCTTGAGTTTTCTTATTTTCTTAGCTCTATTAATCAACTCTTATTGTGTTTTCATTTTATGTCATCTAAATCTTTAAAAGTCTTAATCTTTGAGGTTGTCATCAATTATTGATTACTCTTGAGATTTATTGATTTTGATTCTTTTAAGAACATAAAGAAGGCTAGCTTGAGAGGTAAAAGGCAAGAGTGGTGAGATCATTAGAGGGTAAAAGCCAGCAATTATGTTAAACATGAGTGATCATCATCTATTCGAGTACAAACACGTAAGGAAGTGTGTAAGGAATAATTTTCTTTTATTACTAACAAATTTTTGCACGTTAAAGACATGAGTATGCAAAGAGAATCACAAGATAGTGACATGAAATTGTTCATTAAAGTTGTTGTTGATCAATTCAAAAGTTGAATCCAAGGTTGGATGACATACATTCCCCATCAAATTCCAAATCCTCTAGGCGACGTGTGATTGAGGAGGAGGAATAAGAAGAATCAAATTGGGAGGAGTTAACATCCAACAAAGGCATGAAAGCTACTTCTGAAAGAGATAACAATCTAAGTAGCATCAAGATGAAAATTCTCACCTTTCAACATAAAATGATCCTAAATTATTCCTAAAGTGGGAACGAAAGGTTGAGCTTGTGTTCGATTATCATGAGTACTTCAAGAACAAGAAGGTAAAATTGGCAACCATGGAGTTCACAAATTATGCAAGCATATGGTGGGATTAATTTGTGATCAACCGAAAAAGGCATGGAGAGAGACCACTCCAAACATAGGAAGACATGAAATTGGCTTTACACAAAAGGTTTGTCCCTAGCCATTACTATCGCAGTTTATATAAAAAATTACAAAGTTTGGTGCAAGCTTTCAAAAGTGTGGAGGACTAGTACAAAGAGATAGAGATAGCCATGATAAGGGCTAATATGGACGAGGACTGTGAGTTTACCATGGAAAGATTCATTAGAGGCTTGAACAAGGTGATTGTCGATATTATTAAGTTGCAACATTATGTGGAGATCGAGGAGCTCTTACATAAAGCCATTAAGGAAGAAAAGCAACTTAAATCTAAAGGAACCATATCTAACTCTTCATAGGGGGCTAATTAGAAGGACAATAAGGCCATCACAAAACTAAATGAGGAGACAAAGCTAAAGATTCGATTACTACTCCAAAAGGCAAAATCAAAACCAAAACTCCTTCTAAATCACATAATGTGAACTGTCTTAGGTGCCAAGGATTCAGGCATATTGCTTTTCAATGCCCAAACAAGAGGACTATGATATTATTAGACAATGGTGATATTGGGAGTGTTAGCTCAAGCAATGATGAAATACCACCATTAGAAGATTGTTTAGATATAGAGATTGAAGGATCCATTCATAGTGAAATGTTAGTAGCAAGGAAAACATTGAGTGCATAACCAAAGGATAATGATGAGGAGCAACGTGATCAAATTTTCCATACTATATGTCATGTGAAAGGTAAGGTATGTACTTTGGTTATTGATAGGGGTAGTTGCACCAATATTACTAGTACTTTTTTGGTAGAAAAGGTAGACTTGCATACCATGAAACATCCTAAACCATACAAACTCACTTGGCTTAATGATTGTGGGGAAGTGTGGGTGAACAAGCAAGTGTTAGTGTCTTTATCCAATGGAAATATATAGATGAAGTATTATGTAATGTTGCGGCAATGCATGCATATCATATTTTGCTTAGTCGACTGTGACAATTTGATAAGAGCGTCACCTATGATGAGTACAAAAATCATTGATCCTTTATACTTAATAAATGTTGTTTTGTAGCTAACTCCTCTCAAACCTTTGCAAACCTATTAGGACCAATTAAGAATAGCAAGAGAGTATAAAATGAGAAAAAAGTAAAATAGTAAGGACAAGGAAAAGAAAGAAAGCATTTAAAAAAGAGAAAAATGTGAAGGTGAGGAAAAGAGAAAAGTTGAAAACAAAAATTGGCGAAAAGGAGAGAAAAGTGAGAAAAGGATCATGATTGTAAAAAAGAGTGAGATTAAGAGTGTTTTGAATACTAGGCAATAACTACTTCTACTTATGTAATCAAGTGCAAAACCAAAATTTTTTTATTATGTATAAGGATGTTAGCTAAAGCCATAAGTTTTTGTGAGGTTTTGAGCTAGGTCATAACCAAAAATTTTATGTGTATGGAGTTTGAGTTTGATACCTTTATGGTGGTGTAAGCAATACAATATGATGAGGTTGATTTTTCTCCATTTGGGTCAACAGATTGCAAAATTATTCTTAAAAAGATAAAAAATTATAAGGTCTCTCATGTTAGGAAGTCAGCGAATCATGTTGCCCACTTATTTGTAAGGGTTTCTAATTTTGTGTTTGATGTTCATGTTTGGGAGGGTTCCGCTTGAGTGATTGTTGCTAAATTACTCTATGATGTTCAATCATTTTTCCCTATTTTCTTAAAAACTAATACACCAAGTACATTCATGAGGTTAATGGATGTGTGCTTTCATAGGAAAATTTATGGTAGTTTACATTGATGACATTTTGATTTATAGTAAGACCTTAGATGGGTATGTGAAACACTTGCATGATGTGTTTAGTGTGTTGAGAAAGCATCGATTGTACACTAATTTTAAGAAGTGCACATTTTGCATGGAATATGTTATGTTTCATAGATTTGTTGTCAGCTTGCAAGGTGTTAGTGTTGATGAAGAAAAGGGAAAAGCGATAAGAAAATGGCCTACTCCTAAGAATGCGAACAAAGAAAGAAGTTTTGATGGGTTAACAAGTTTGTATCAAAGGTTTATTAAAGATTTTAGTACCATTGCTTCACCTTCGAATGAACTTGTTAAAAAAGAATGTTGTTTTTAAATGGGATGAAGAGCATAAACAAGCTTTTGATACTTTGAAAGACAAATTAACTATTGCATCATTATTGTGTTTGCCTAACTTTGACAAAGCTTTAAAGGTAGAATGTGATGCATCCGGTGTTGGAATAGGGGTTATTTTGATGCAAGATTCCAAGCTAATTGCATATTTTAGTGAAAAGCTTAGAGGGGTAGCATTGAATTATCCCACTTATGCTAAAGAGATCTACGCATTGGTGAGAACTCTTCAAACATGGCAATTTCGATCATGAGATCTTAAAGTTCTTAAAATCCCAAGCTAAGCTCAACAAGAGACATGCTAAGCAGTTGGAGTTCATTGAAATATTTCCTTATGTAATCAAGTATAAACATGTAAAGGAAAACATTGTGGCTGATGCCTTATCAATGAGGTACACATTACTTATTCCTTTATAAACTAAATTACTTGATTTTGATTTGTTTAAAGATTTGTATGTCCATGATGTTAATTTTGGTCAAGTACGAGATGCATGTGCTAAGAGTGGATTTGGAGATTTTTATAGGCATAAGGGATTCTTATTTTAAAAAGACAAATTATATGTGCCTATTTCTTCTCTTCATGAATTACTTATTAGGGAAACTTATAGGGTAGGTTCAATGGGACATTTTGGTGTGCAAACGACTTTAAATATTTTGCATGAACATTTTTATTGGCCTAGTATGAGACATCATGTGCAATCTATCTATGACAAATTCATTACATATAGGCAAGCAAAATCTAAAGTAAAATGACATGGATTGTATACCACTTTCCCCATGCCTAAACTACCTTGGATGGATATTTTCATGGATTTTGTCATAGGTTTACCAAGGTCTCAAAGTGGCAATGATAACATATTTGTTGTTGTTGATAGGTTTAACAAAATGGCTAACTTTATTGCATGTTCTAAAACCAATGATAAAACATATATTACTGATTTATTCTTTAAAGAGTTGGTTCATTTACACGGCATGCCTAAGACTATTGTTAATAATAGAGATGTTAAGTTCTTGAGTCAATTTTGGTGCACTTTGTGGAGTAAGCTAGGAATTAAACTCTTATTTTCTATTGTTACACATCCACAAATGGATGGGCAAAATGAACTAATTAATAGGACACTCACTATTTTGTTGTGCACTATCATTCAAAGGAACTTGAAATATTGGGAAAAGTGTTTGCCACGTATTGAGTTTACATATGATTAGGTTGTTCATTCTACTACTATTTTCTTCTTTTGAAGTTATTTATGATTTTAATCTTTTAACTCCTTTGGATATTTTACCTTTGCCTACTAATGAGCATGCTAATCTTGATGGTAAGTAAAAAGAAAAATTTATGAAGGATTTACATGCCATGGTTCGTGCCAACATTGAAAGAAATAATGAACAATATGCCAAGTAAGGTAACAAAGGGCAAATGAAGATTGTCTTTGAACCCATAGATTGAGTTTGGGTGTATATGCACAAGGAGAGGTTTCCCATTCAAAGACAATCCAAATTGCAACTAAGAGGAGATAAACCTTTTCAAGTTTTGGAAAGGATAAATGATAACGCCTATAAGCTTGATTTGCCAAGCAACTATGGTAATGTTAGTGTTACTTTTACATTGTTGATTTATCTTTGTTTGATGTAGGTGATTTGAGGATGAATCCTTTTAAAGAGGGAAAGAATGATGGAGATCAAAATACTAGCAGACCTTTCTAAGAACCATTACAAGGAATTGGAGGTCTAATTACTAGGGCAAAGGCTAAAAGAATGAAATAAGCTTTACAAGGATTGATCATAGAGTTGTAAAGATCTTTTTCAAATCAAAATCAAGTCCTTGTACCTTAATTGCATGAGATGAACCTCAAGAAAGCTACAAGTCAAAAGAAATTTGTTTAAAGGCAGAAACATGGGGCATGACCATGCGCACATCAATGCTTCTAAGAAGCATAACCATGCACACAAACATGCTTTAAGGTGACAACATTGGACAAAAAGTGGTTGCATGATCATGCACACGATCATGTATCGAAGACAAGTGACAAGTTTAGTAGGATCAGACAAACTCGTGGTCGTGCACATGATCGTACATCTTGAGTTGCAATTCATGATTCTTCTTTTTAGTCATTTTTTTAGTTTTTTTTCTTCCTTTTTAGCAAGTATTTTGTCTAGAATATATTTCTTACTTAGATATGACTATTTAGGAATATAAGACCTTTTATATGTACGAAAACTCTCTTTGTAAGGCTCTATATAAGCTATCGTCTTGTATTACAATAAAAAATGAATCTTTAATCAATTTTTTTTAAGTTTTGGCAAGTTTATGTTTTGCTTTCTTGTGTTCTTGGTATAATACAAAATTAGACTTATCAGAGGAGTGATCAACCTTTGTGGCCTTCAAGATTGGGATTTTAAGGATTTAGTTTCCTTAGGGTTCTAATCTTTTATTCGGTAACTTGATTTTTAAACTTTTTTGGGGAAAGTAACAATTCATATAAAGAGTTCTTAGCATGTATCTCCTAACGAGTTCTTTATCAAAAAGTCTCTAAAGTCGAGAAGAAATTCAAATAATCATTTAAAATTCTCATGCATATCTAAAAAATAATTTTTAGTTGTTTTGGATCTTTAAAAACTTATTTATTTAAAAACATGAAGAGATAACTTGTCATGGTTATGGGAGATCATAACATATTCATGCCAAGAAATCTCATAACATATTCATGCCAAGAAATCCTTTTGACCTTTTTAAAATAATCTTTCCATTCTCTAGTAAACTTATAGGACAAATATAAATCAAAATTGTATTTATAGCCTTTGCCTTTATACCTTAAACCCTTCATGTACTCTTTGTATTATTCCTTATCCTTCTCATTTCCTTATGTTGTTTCTTTTTCCATTTCTTACATCATAAATCTTTAATATGCTGTCAAAATTTGGATAGAATCACTTATGTATCTTGTATAAATCTCGCTATAAAAAACAACGTACATACAATAACCATACCCTTTAGGTCTTATCAATAATATATACAATCAATCATTTTAAGGCCTACATATCCATCACATCAGTCATATCATTATATTCTTCCTTCCCTATAAGACAACATCATTTAAAAGTCATAAATCAATTTGTTCAAACTTCAAACTCACCAACATCAGCCTAAACGTATATATTATACAAACAATCATGTCATAACATAATCTTATCATAAAATGTATTAGAGTTACCTATATTATAACACAACTATACTTGAATTCCATGAATTCAAGCATAACTATTTGTATGTCAACTCTATATGTTGATAAAATAAGAAAAAATGTTATATGTCTCTATAAGTCATAGCTAATCATCATCTTATATCTCTCATTATTTTTATCATCTCTCATCTTTATTATCTCTTCCAAAACTCAAAGGTCCAACCATATGAAACTTCGCTCTGGTACCATTTAGTCATAATCCAAAATCTAGGTTGTGCAGTGTTAAGAAATTGGGAGGCTTAAGGCCATCAAGACCTGTAGCAAGCTTAATTTACTCGCATAAGGGCCCATTATGGATTCCATTGCATATTCTAATACTAACAATCTTAAATTTAGCATCAACCTTAAACACCCAAGATTCTATAAGGAATAAAATAATAAGCGTTAGGGAGCAAGCATCACCAAATTCTGAGTAAATGATGTTCTTATGTTCCTTAAGCTATTGGACACTAGAAGTAGTCCATTTGATTGCTAGAAAATCAAGGTTTAGAAAGACAAATTTTCGTGACAACTTATCTCCTT
Source organism: Omphalea diandra (assembly GCA_949677035.1). Classification (NCBI taxonomy): domain Eukaryota; kingdom Viridiplantae; phylum Streptophyta; class Magnoliopsida; order Malpighiales; family Euphorbiaceae; genus Omphalea; species Omphalea diandra. The sequence goes on along the minus strand of CATIWR010050354.1, from coordinate 992 downwards.
CAAATCTCCCAAACCAACAACCACCAACATGCAAGACAACTTTTAACAATTTCATTGAAGCTTGGAGAGTATTTCTAAAAAATTTTAGCTTCTACCATGGCCCTTTTTTAGTGAAATGAAGTCATCGAGATGCAAATTTTTTGCTTTGATTTGCAAAAACTGCAAGATTGGTTACAATAAAATTTGTATGGTTAGACTCCCAAGGCGAGGGCCACTTGTGGGTACCCTTTGTTCATGTTTTTTTTACTTTGAATTTTTTTCAGTAAGAATTCTAACGAAACTCAAATTGCATGCAAAAAATTTTAAAAGCTTCCAAAATTATTTCAAGACTTCTTTCACTATTTTCGGCATTAAAATTTGCTTGGTATATTAATTTGAGAATTAAATATTGAATTTTTTTAGTTATGGAGAATACTTCTTATTCTAAGAAATTATTAGTTTTAAAATTGCTGAAGACTTTTTCGGACTTTAAATAAATTTGATAAAATGTATAGAAATAAATGTGATGAGTTATAGTGATTAGATTAATATTTTAATAGGTTGGATAAACCTAATAATTAAAGGTTTCATCTAAATTTCGTAATTTAATTCGTGAAGGGATTTCTTTATTTTTAATTCATTTAGAAAAATTTTGAAGCCTCCAAACTTATGTGATTTATGATCATTTATACGAAGTGATTGGCATAGGTTGAAGTTCATAAATTTATAATTTGCTTGATCCAATATTTACTATAAGTTAAAATTATATATATTCGTCAAAAGTGAATAATTAATATAATTGAGATTGTCAAGAAGTGTTAGAGGCAAAAATATATAATATTAAAGGTCCGAATTGCATTTTAATATATTTATGTTATGTTGTGACTAGTGGATAGCTCTTTTGACTGATTGACATTCGAAAAAATATCTAATTCATGATGTTATGCTGTCAAAATTTCAATAAAAATTCCTAAATCATTTTGCATCCACATTTTACATTTATTATTTGTAGT
>CATIWR010050340.1:0-21116 GCA_949677035.1 Omphalea diandra | reverse complement strand
ACACACACAAAATCAAGCAAAAATGGTTCATATGCATTTATATGAGACATCAAGCTACAACTTTCATATTTTTCACTTTTCCCAATTCCTCTTCTAAGGTTATGAAATCGTGGGTACAAAATTCCGCTCTAACAGCAAAATCAACATAATCAGCTCTTGTTCTCTTGAATTTCAAATTCCATCCAAGAGTTTTATCTCAAATACTCCATAATTCTCACTAACCATGCATGATTAACATGTCATGAGGGGTTAATTTCATGTTAAAAGAAGATAAATTAACTTACCTAATGTCCCAAAATTAGAAAACCTTAGGATTCTTTCCTATGCAGCTCACTCTTCTTCTTTTTCTTCTTATTCCTTTCTTTCTTTCTTTTGTTGTACCTCACGTCTAACCCCTCAATTTTGATCCTAAAGTGTTAAAAATTACACTTGTAAGCCTATTACAACAAGACAAAATCATGGTGTTTCATTTTTATTGTTTCGACGTTCACTTTTCCTCTTTTAATCCCTCTTCTTCACTCCTTAATCACCTTCATTCATCTCCTAACCCCTAGATGCTCCTTATACTTTTAAATAAGCTCTAAAATACCATTATTTATGATACTATAACATGAATACAACATAAGATAATTTTCCATACAACCATACAAACATTACATATATGTTCAAGTGTCCCAAATGTAATGGTGCAAGTGTCATCGTCGTGTTTGTCCAATTCACATGTCTAAACAATTATTTATCCAATGCATATATTCAAATATAATGTAATTAAAATTTATATGATTTGGTTTGAGGATGTTACATGTACCCACTTACAAATTTGTACAAAAGTTGTATTCTCTTACAAATTTATAATCTCATTTTCAAATTATCAAGATAAAGGTATTATTTTCTTCTAAACAATTTTATACACTTTACTTTTTGCATATCATTTGGCTAAGTATGTTATATGTTCACCTTTAAGGGGGTCCTGCACATCACAAATTGCATTGCTGATGTTGCATTTTCACTAGTATTAGAGCCATAGGGGGAGAGATGATATGCAGTAAATAGTACCAACCTATATGAGTTAAACCTTTTTGGATCAGAGTCTAGAGTGGAGTGGGTCATAAGTCCTTATTGTGTTTAAGGCAGTAAAACCATTGACATGCTTTAGGCTATTAAGAAGATTTTTCATTTGTTTGTGATGGATACCTTTTTGTGTAGAACCACATCTTCTTCACAATCCAACACCTCTGAAAATTCTGAGAAACAAATAGTGAACAATGAGGAGATCACCATTAAAGACTTTACAAAAAAAAAAAACATTGCTGAATGGGAAACACCTAGAGTGCAGAAAGACCATATTTACAAAACTTCAAACTAAACTTTTTCAAATATGAGTTTACAATCAAATCTGAAGACAAAGATGTATAACTATCTACACCTTATGAAACCATAAAGCTTCTCTCTTGCAAATCCTTATAAAGCCACCAAAATAAATATTACAAATACATCTGCATCGACCTTGTCCAAATTGGTATCAAACCCAAACTAGAGAAGGTCTAGACACCTTCATCTTTATTATCCTTAGAAATGCCAAACATATAAACTTCTAAGACTCCCTTTTAAGCTCAGTTGAGTTGAGTCTGTGTAAGGGACTAATTTAATTCAGTTGATACACTAACACTACCATATCCCTTGAAGATAAATATATCTTGAAGGCCATAACCTTACAAATCAAGACCCATAACTATAAAAAAAAACTATAAGGATCTATCCCCATAGCCCTCATCTACAAAGTCTAATACAAAGCCAAGATGATAGCCTTTGCTTCTAAACATAGGTTTCATTCTGAGAAAGAAGAGACACTCATGTTATAAATAGATTTCATAAGATTAAATTATGTCATCCTAAAATTCATCCAATAAAAAGACATATCATTACTTGAGGAATAGATCTTAAAAGACATGGTACCTCCTGATATTCTAAAACCACTAGAGCCAAATAGCAAGTTAATCACCATTACCCAATACCAGGATGGTAAGGCAAAACTGATGTTTGATAGACTGTTAGTTAGTACCAGATGCTTTGATGGAAGATCTACCTTTAGCACTATAGATATAGGAAGAATCTTAAAGCTCCTTTCCATTATCTATGCTTCTTATACAAATATACCTCATAGATATTCTACATCTAATCTACCTAATCCTTCACTCTGGACTATCATACAAATGTCCCTCATTTTATCTATACAGAGGATTATTTGCCTATAAACTAAAGTGAGGAATAAGACGAACTTGTGCTTGCACGTTTTTCTCCTACTCCTTCAAAAATAACTTAAAATATAAATAATGAATTTTGTATTTTGGAAAAATAGTTTGAATTTAAAAAAAAAAATATCTGCATGAAGATTTTTATGCCCCTTATAATACAGATAAGAAAAATTGGTTTTTCAAACACTTTTTAGAAAAAAAAAAAAAAAAAAAAGGAGATTCAAGAAAAATATTTTGATTTTATCATCCAGCACATAGTACATATCTTATTCTTTGACTGGTTTGAGATCTATGCATCCTAGAATTAGACTAAGCACCTTTTTTTCCAAAACCATCAACCCTATCACCTATAGGAACAAACTGCCAAAGTAGTAAGTAATGGGAAAATAATTCAATCTAAGCACTCTCTTGCTAAAGCCATTACCTTTTATTATGGTGATTTACAAATTAAAGTCTATTAGACTAGATTTGTCAAACCTAAGTCAAAACTTTCTTCTGATCTTGAGAATATAGATTGATATGTTCTAACATCAATTTTAAGTGTTGATTTTGCAGTTTTTAAGATAGGTTTGCATTGAAAATTGGATGGGAGTCCAAGTCTCAAAAATTATGAAAGGCATCCTAATCGCAGTAAAGAATCTCTAATTTGTGACCACTATCTTGCAAAAGGAATGAATGATTTTGGGTTAGACAAATTCGTAGACCAAATCACAGTTGCAACCTTGCCAAGAAAGTTATAAAGTTCAAACAGTCAGATTCTCAGTGACCATCATGTCCATGATCACAATCGACACTTTTGGAGTTACCTGGAGGGAACCAAGTCCACAACCAAAGCTTGCCAAGTGTCTAAGGTAACTGCCAATATATCAAAATTCATGAGGGTGAAATAGTCTTCAACATTGCGACTTTATAAAATAACTTCTTCTTATCAAACAGACAGATTCAAGGTGCCAATCATGTCCAAGGGAAAAATAATTCATGACCGTGACTTTTGTTTGGATTGAAGAACACGATGACTATTTTTCTTAAAAGACCAATGATAAAGTGCCACATAGACTAGTCTTTAGATATAAATGGGGTTCTCTCTCGCTATTTCAACAAATTTAGTATAAGAAGAGAAATTGCGATCAAGAAATACCAGTTACGACAGCAAAATTTTTATGACAGACATTTAATGCAAGATCTACCTAGCATGCCTTAGAGATTTAGACATAGTTTCTTTGCAACATCTCTTTGGTAGTTGTTGCCTATAAATACTCCACCAAATAGATATGAATGCAAAAGAATAAAGTTGAATAATGCCAAACTCTTGCAATTTTGTTTCTCAACCTTTAATTCTTATATGTGAGTTGGTATTGCAATTTTGTTTCTCAACCTTTAATCCCATCTCAAGCCATACTTTGATGGATTCGACTATATATATTGGAAGTATAAAATGTTGATATATTTGGACAACGATGTGGTAGATCTTTGGGATATAGTTACAAAAAAATGGAAGCCTTCTACCAAGGTGGTTGATAGAAGTGAAGAGTTAATCCTAATGGAGGAATAGGTGGAAGCTCATAGAACATCAAATGGAAGGAACAAAAGAGCAATGACAATTCTTCTTAGCTCCTTGTCAAGGAAGGAGATTGGAAGAGTACAACACTATCTCACTGCTCATGGAATTTGAAAAGCTTTAGAGAACTATCATGAAGGCACAACCTTTTTAAAGTCTAATAGATTAGAGATGTATGTAACAAAATAAGAGTTCTTCATGATGAAAGACAATGAAGGCATCATCGATATGATGAATAAACTCTTATCCATTATCATAAAATGAAGAAATTTAGAAGAGTACTCACCAAGCATGAGGTAAACACTAATGAAGGCATAACCTTAGTAAAGTCTAGCAGATTAGACATGTATGTGACAGAATGAGAGCTATTCATGTTGAAAGGCAATGATAACATCATCGATATGATGAATAGACTCCTATCCATCATCATAAAATGAAGAAATTCAAAAGAGTACTCACCAGGCATAAGGTAAACACCAAAATTCTCAAATCTTTACCTTTTGAAAAGTTTGGTACAAGGGTGTGCAATATTTAAGAGTTAAATCCATAAATTATAAAGGTGCCAACATATGTTTTCATAAGCAAGCTTCTTACTCATGAGTTGACCTTGAAAAAATATGAGGAAATGAAGAAGAAGAGAGGGCAAGAGGATAAGAATGACAAAATAGAAAAAAAGACCTTAGCCCTTAAATCCTTAGCCAAAGACAAAGACGTAGAAGCTATTTCAAGTGATGATGATAGTGAAAAGGAAGAAGAGGAGCTGATCATGCTTTCTAGAAGAACCAAGGAGCTGATAAGAAGAAGAAAGGATATAAAGAACTTCAAGAAGGCATCTCTTAACCTCAAGGAAAAAAAGAATGAGGTAACATGCTATGAGTGTGGCAAGCAAGGTCACATAAGGCATGATTGCCTAAGCTGAAGAAGAAGAAGAAAAGGGACAAAGAAAAGAAGAAATGCTTCAAAGTCACTTAGGATGACAACTCTAGTGAGAAGGATGAAGAGGAGGAAGTGGCAAATCTCTATTTCATGGCACAAGAGGACTCTTCTAATGAGGTCAGTTCTTTACCCCATTCTAGTGACAATTATGATGCATATGATGATGTAGATGATGAGCTCCTAAAAGCTCTTACTGTGAGAAGTGACAAGTATAAGTCATAAATGAAAAATTACAAAAAGAAATGTTCAAAACTAGAAAATAAGTTTAACTCATTGAATGAGCTTGTAAATAAGTTAAGGACTTCAAATGAAGAACTCAAAAATTTTGTTAAGAGTCTTACTAAACCTTCTTCTTCTCTAAATTCCTTGAGAAAGGAAAATGATTCTTTAAAAGGAGAGGTAATTGAGCTTAGAAATTCTATTTCTAAGTTTCATAAAGGGAAGGAAACTTTAAATACATTAATTATACCTCAAAGACCTCCCCTAGTAAGACATGGTATAGTTTCAATGGAGCCTCTTCATCTACACCCCTTATAACAACATTTATTAGAGCTTCAACTCTGCAAACATTTAGTATTAAGGTAATTGGGAGGAAGAGTACTTCTAGCGCTAAGCCACTTATGCCAAGGGCAAAGGGAAGGCACTTCAAGACTCAAAGCCTAAGCCTAAAAAGGCTAGTCATAGATTCATCTACACTAAGAAACATGTTCACCCTAATAAAACAACAAATTCTCTTATACTCCTAATCATTCTTGCACATGCTCACACTCTCACCACCATGGTTTGAGTAGACCCCCCCTAACTCATACTAAGATTATGCATTGGAGAAAGACTTTTAAGTTTATGCTCCAATGTCACTATTGTATGAAGTTTGGTCACAAAAACATTTTCTACTATTTTAGGAAGGTTCACATCAAATTAGAGGACTCTTCAAGACCTAATCGCCAAGGATCCAAGTATGCTTGGGTACCTAAGTAAAAGTGATTTGCTTTTTTTTTATGTAGGAATGTAGGGCAACCACCAATGAAGACAATGATTGGCATATGGATAATGGGTGCTTAAAGCATATGACAGACAATAAAAAGCTATTCATAGCCATAAAAGATAAGGAAAGTGGAAATGTCACTTTTGGGTATAATGCTAAGGGTAAGGTTGTTGGTATTAGAATAATTGGTAAGAATGGTTGTTCACTTATTGACAATGTTCTTTTAGTTGATGGTTTACACATAATTTGTTAAGTGTAAGTTAATTATGTGATAAAGTTAATAAAGTCACCTTTGACCCTAAAGAACCTTGGGTTACCACTTTGGTGGATAAGAAGGTAATATTTAAAGGTGAAAGAAGGGACAATACCTAGTTAATTGACTTAGACAATTTGGCCAACCATTCCTTTAAGTGTATTATTTCTCTTAACGATAAAGCTTGGTTATACGAAGAAGACTTAGCCACACTAGCTTGGAACTCATACAAAGCCTATCTAAAGGAGAGCTAGTGGAAGGTCTTCCCAAGCTAAAATTCTTTATGGATAAGCCTTGTGGACCATGCCAAATGGAGAAGTAACATCAAACTTCCTTCAAAGCAAAGAATATTGTAAGTACCTTTAGACCTCTTCAACTTATCCATATAGACTTAATTAGACCTACTAAGAATGCTAGTCTAGGTGGGAAGCATTATGCATTTGTCCTAGTTGATGATTACTCTAAGTTTACTTAGGTATCATTTCTAGCTCATAAGAATGACACTTAATGCTTTTAAAAGTTTTACAAAAATAGTTCAAAAAGAAAAAGGTTACTTTATCTTTTATATAAGGAGTGACCATGGAAAAGAATTTCAAAATGATTCTTTTTAAAAATTACTACTTAGAGAATGAGATTTCTTATAATTTTTCTACTTTTAGAACACCACAATAGAATGATGTTGTAGAGAGAAAAAATATAACATTAGTAGAGATGGCTAGAACTATGCTTAGTGAGTATTCTTTGCCTAATTACTTTTGGGTCGAAGCCATCGACACTTCTTGTTATATTGTTAATTATATTTTCAAAAGACCTATTTTTAATAAAACTTCTTATGAGCTCTAGACTTATAGAAAACTTATGATTTCATACCTTAGAGTTTTTTTTGGTGCAAATGTTATGTTTTAAATACCAAGGACAACCTTAGAAAATTTGCTTCTAAGACAAATAAAAGTATTTTTCTGGGTTACTCTACCTCTAATAAAGCCTATAGGGTTTTCAACAAAAATACTATGGTTGTTAAAGAGTCAATGAACATTGTGTTTGATGAATTTAACAAACTTTATCTTGGGAAATGTTCTATTGTTGATAGTCTTACAAGTGACTTTGAGAAATTGGAGCTAGATTCAACTCCAAAAGAAATGGTGATTGATCTTCAAGATAACAAGTCATCATAAGAAGTTAAGGAATCTTAACCACAACAAGTAGAAATTCTAGTTCAACATCTTCTTAAGTATTGGAGATTCTCCAAACATCACCCAAAGGATCTAATCATTGGTGAGATATCCAAGGGGAATAAGTACTAGATCTCAACTTCATGCATTAGATAATAATCTTGTATTTATTTCTCAATTTGAGCTAAAATCTATTGATTAGGCTTTTGATGATAAGAGTTGGGTGATTGCTATGCAAGAGGAACTCAACTAATTTGAGAGAAACAAAGGATGGGAACTTGTTCCTAGGCCTAAGGAACGTCCTATTATAGGTTGCAAGTGGGTATTTAGGAATAAGTTAGATGAGCAAGGTTTCATTACTAGGAACAAAGCTAGATTGGTTACAAAGGGTTACAACCAAGAGGAAGGAATTGATTATGATGAAACCTATGCCCATATAGCAAGATTAGAGGCCAATAGGATTTTCGTATATGCATGTCACATGAAATTTAAACTTTTTCAAATGGATATTAAAAGTGCATTTTTGAATGGTCTCATTGAGGAGGAAGTTTATGTTGAACAACCTTCTGGTTTTGAGTCTCGCATTTTTCTAAATCATGTTTTCAAATTAATTAAATCATGGTTTAAAATAAGCTTCAAGAGCTTGTTATAAAAGGCTTAGTTCATTTCTTTTATAAAATGATTTTGAAAAAGACAAGGTTAACACAACTTTGTTTGTCAAAAGGCATAACCAAGATATACTCATTGTCTAAATATATGTTGATGACAATATATTTGGTACTACTAATAAATCTGTTTGTGAAGATTTTGCTAAATGTATGACTAGGGAATTTGAGATGAGCATCATGGGAGAGCTTAAGTTCTATCTTGGTTTATAAATCAAGCAAACCAAAGAGGGCATCATCATCAACCAAGCTAAGTACACAAAGGATCTACTCAAAAGGTTTGGCATGAATGGATGCATAATAGCAAAAACACTAATGAGTGTTACCATTAAGCTGGATAAAGATGAATTGGGTAAGACAATTGATGAAAAAAGGTATGAGGTATGATTAGTTCTCTCCTCTATCTCACTACTTTTAGACCTGACATCATGTTTAGTGTATGCATATGTGCTAGATTTCAATCATGCCCTAAGGAATCTCATTTAAATGTTGTTAAAAGGATTCTTAAATATTTACATGGCATATGCATTTAGGGATATGATATCCTAAGAACTCATCATTTAGTCTTCTTAAGTATTCGAATGTGGATTATACTGGTAGTTTATTAAATAGAAAAAGCGCTTTTGGATCTTGTCAATTTATAGGAGAATGTTTAGTTTACTGGTTTAGTAAAAAGCAAGTTTTGGTTGCTTTATCCACCACTGAAGCCAAATATGTGGTGACAGGTTATTGCATGCAAGTCATTTGGATGAAATAACAACTCAATGAATATTGCAAAGATGTTGATCACATTCCTATCAAATGTGATAACACAAGTACAATAAATCTTTCAAAGAATCTCATCCAACATTGTAGGAGCAAGCACATACTAGAGATCATGTCCAAAATGGTAGTGTGGCATTAAAGTTTATTGACACCAATCATCAACTTGTGGACATTTCACTAAACTCCTTAATGAAGAAAAAAGAGGGAGCTAGGGATGCTATATGGAAGCTCCCTAGGGTGAAAATTGATCTCACCTCACTTTTTTCATTAAGTTTGTCATTTTGATTGATTGAATGATATGTTAGAAAATTATGTATGTTGGTTACTTTAGATGTGTTAATTCTTTAAGCAATTGAGCTTTTCTATGCCAATTTGCTTGAATTAATCATTATTACATTAAGTTGATCACATCTAGGAAGGCTAATTCTTACTTTTTCTTTATTTTTTGCCTCGTAATTTGCAATCGCTATTTATAGGCACTCATCAATTTTTTGTCAAGCTACTAATTTTCTATTGCAATTTCAAATCGCCACTGCAAAATATTTCAAAATTCAAATTCTTTGACCATTAACTCCTTCATTTTTCAAGAAATTCTTATATGTTACTCATAAAATTCGTAATTAGTGAACATGATTTGCTAATAGCGATTGCGAACTCTAGTAACAGTTAGGCATTGATTGATTTGACTATCAATCAGTGCCAATATATCATTTAATGCATATTTTACCATTTTATTACCGCTTTCATCACTTTTTTGTCTATTTAAACCATCCTACCACTCTTTTATTATACTTTTGCCTTTTCTCTTCATCTATCATTCATTTCTTCTCTCAAACCTTCTAAACTCTTTCAACTACCTTCATGGCACCTAAGAAACTAACTAGAGCAAAGAAAGGGAAGGGCATTGCCCAACCTCCAAGCCTTTCTACCCTTCACTTAATGAAGGAAATAACTAAAGAAAAAAAAAAGATAAGTGCAAAGCAAACTCCAATAAAATTATCCAAGCTAATAAAATTCCTTCTACCTTTCTCCTTGAGTCACTTAGAATTAAGGCTGAAATCCATGCCTTTCTATCAAACCTAGGCTAAAATGAGTTTATCTTTAAGGATGAGCCAAGGTATGAAGAGATTATGTGACTATTACATAAAGCAAGAGAGCCAAATCTAAAGCAAGTTCGTACGGTATAGTCTTCAGGGCTTTTAGGGACCCCCATTTTATAACTTTTACCCAACTTTCTACCCTCTTTAACCTTTAAGTGGGAGATAATGTACCTTTCATTATCTCTGCACTTGATATCATTTATTTTGAATTTTGGTCAGAGATATCCATTAAAACCAAGCATGACCCAAAAACATCTCTAGCCAAATACATTAAAACCCATACAAATTGGCTTCTTCACCATATCATTACTTTTTTGTAAATGTTAGAGGTAATGCGAATGAAAAGGTTTCTCAGAAAGACCTAGCATTTCTATTTTGCCTAACCAAGAACTAGCCAATTCAAATAAGCCAATACCTTGGGGATCAATTGATTCACATGAGTACTAAGCCTAAAAGCTAATTTCTTCTTTCCTCTTATGTCATAACCATTTATTGTTATGTTGGAGCCCTAAATAAGGAAAATGAAAAATTCCTCACTAATAAATACTTGCCCCCTAAAGCTTCCTTAATCTACCCTATTTGCCAAGTGTTAAGAAAACCGTTAATGCATCAAAATTCATGAAGGTGAAATAGTCTTCAAGACCATAACTTAATGAAGCAACTTCTTATCAAACGAACAAATTCGCAGTGCCAATCATGTCCAAGAGAAAAATAGCTTGCGACCACAGCTTTTATTTGGTTCGAAGAACACAACAACTATTTTTCTCAGAAGAACAATGGTAACATGCCATATGGCCTAGCCATTACATAAAAAGGGGTTCTCTAACACGATTTCAACAAATTTAGCATAAGAAGAGAAATCGTGATTGCGAAATACAAATCGTGTCACAAAATTTATCTAATAGTCATTTAATGTAAGATCTACCTAACATGCCTTAGAGATTTAGACATAATTTCTTTGTAATGTCTCTTTGGTGGTTGTTGCCTTTAAATACTCTACCAAACAAATATGAATGCTAAAGAATAACATTGATCCTTACAATATCCCTTCATTTCACTGAAGATCCTTCACACCTTGAATTACTTAGTAACTTTAGGTGTAAGAGACTTAATGATTTCCAAAATTTCAGATCACTTTCCTCACTAGAGTAATGCTCAAGGAGGATTCCAATAAGCATTTTTGGAATGAAAAATTCCTTACTGGACTACACACCTTATTAAGGGAGAGAGTTAGGAATAACATATGGGCTTCCTTTGGCAACTAAATACCTTATGATTAGTTGACTTATAGGGAATTGATAAGCCTAACCCAGAATAAAGGCCTCAAAATCTGGCAAGATTTGAAATTACAAAAACACTTTAAGTAGGAAATGAGGAAAACTAAACAATAACTAGAAATTTTTTGCAAACAGCTTGAGTTTTGTATTGCAAACCTTTCCACTTCCAATTGTTAAGGGGTGTTGTAATGAGAAATCTTATAATGAAAATTATCCTAGAAAATCAAAATCCAAATACATAAAACATTCTAAAACTAGGGAGGAACCCTATTATAAAAAATCATCCCACAAGAAAGTAAAAAAACCTTCAAATGGGAATCCTAAGACTTCTTTAAAAGATATAACCTATAACCACCCAAAGCCTTGAAATAAAAATCTAAACCAAAACCTTTATTATTACCTTTACAAGTATAAACATATATGACCTCACCATCATCCTTAACAAAGGAAGGAAAACACCTAAAACCCTTGTAACCAGCCAAAGCTTACAAACTGAAATCAAAAACATCAAATTTTAACCTAAAGAGCTTAAAGAAAAATAGAAAATAGAAACAAAGCTCATATAAAGACTTATAAAAAAAGAATTTGATCCTAAAAAAGGTCTGAAAAAGCCATACATAGAAAATCTTAAGAAAGCTTGAGAAGATTTTTGGTGTCTCGAGAGAAATTACTTCTAAAAGACACCTCATTCATATTACAATAGCCTTTTCAGTTGATATCAAATTCGATTTGACAACCCTATTTGATATAGGAGCAGATTTGAGCTATATCAAAGCAGGAATTATTCTAGATGAATTCCATAAACATACAAAAGAAAAATTATCAATAGCCAATGGCTCTAAAATGAAATCATCGACAAAGTTGATGCCTTCATCATCAATAATAATATTGCTATAAGAACCTTTTTTCATTCTTATGGCAAATATGCATCATTCATTATCCTTGGAGCACCTTTTTTTCATGTGATAACCCCTTACAAAGTTGCTCACAACCATATCTTTTTCAAAATAAAGAATATAAAACTTATTTTCCCATTTGTTGAAAAGCTAAAAATAAGAAATCTCAACCTTATAAAAGCCTATTTTGTTTATAATTTCTAAGTCAATGATCTTATTGAGGGAAAATAAACCCAACTCTTGCATCCAAAACAAGATGTCTCCTTAGAAAACATCAAAAGATAATTACAAAATAGTGAAGTTCAAAGGAAGATTTCATCCTTACAAAACCAAATTGAAAATGAAATCTTTATTGATCTTCTAAATGCCTTATAGGATAGCAAGCTATATCTTGATGATCTTCCTTATGAAGATGGATTTCATAATAGACAAATCCTAACCAAAGCTAGACCTATCCAAATGAATGCATAACTAGAATAGTTTTACAAAATTGAGATACAAGAACTACAATCCAAAGGTCTCATTTTCAATCCAGATCATATTGGTCTTGTGTAGCTTTTTATATCAACAAACAATTTGAGATTGGGAGATGCACACATAGGCTTATGATAAACTAAAAGCCCCTAAACAAAGCCTTGAAATGGATCAGATACCCCATTCTAAGTAAAAATTGATTTGATCCAAAAATTCCTTTTTGCTTTCATATTTTCAAAATTTGATATGAAATCGGGATTTTGGTAGACACAAATCACCCAAAAGATAGATATAAAACAGTTTTTACTATCCTTTTAGTTAATATGAATGGAATGACATGCCATTTGGTTTTAAGAATACACCTTCAGAATTCTAAAAGATCATGAATGACATTTACGATTCCATTTCCTAATTCTATATTATTTACATCAATGATGTGTTCATCTTTTTAAATTCTATAGAACAACATCTCAAACATATCAAAACTTTCCTCTACATTTATGAAAAAGAGTGGTTTAATTATATAAAAATCCAAAATCTCTATTTTCCAAATAAAGATCAGATTCCTTGGTCATTACATAGATTGGGGAACCATTTCACCAATTAGGATTTCCCTTTCTTTTGCCTATAAATTCGTTGGCCAAATTCTAAACAAAACCTAGCTATAAAGGTTCCTTAGGAGTTTGAATTATATCTTATATTTTTTGTCCAAATATAAATCAGTTAGCAAGACACTTGCACTATAGGGTTAGAAAAAAGCTAGTCCCTTGGACAGAGCAACACACTGTGGTGGTTAGGGAAATTAAGAGAATGGTTTTAGAAATTCCTTACCTCCATATAGTAGATCCTTCAACCCCTAAGTTTGTGGAAACTGATGCCTCAGATTTAGGGTATGAGGGAATTTGGAAACAAATCTAAAATAAGGAGGAAAAGATTGTATAGTTCACCTCATGTAGCTAGAATGATTGTTAAAAAAATTATTTTACAATTAAAAGAGAAATTCTTTTAATTGTATTGTGCGTTAAAAAATTTCAAAGTGATCTTTTAAATCAAAAATTTCTTCTTCGCATTGATTGTAAGTCTATAAAAGAAGTTTTACAAAAAGATGTACAAAATATTGCATCAAAATTGATTTTTGCTATATGGCAAACAATCCTTTCTATTTTCAATTTTGATATTGAATTTATAAAGGGAGATATAAATTATGGACTGGATTTTTGAACCTGAGACTTTCTTCAAAACAAGCCATAATGCCTCCTCAAAAGTCCAAATCCAAAGATAAGGGAAAAACCCTACTACAAACTTCTACAAAACTACATCAGCCCAACCCCTAAAATCTTGGGTTGATATGGTCCTAGAAGATTAGAAAAATGAGGCCTAGTCCTCCCAAAAATAATTACAAGTCCAAAATTGAATATAATCACTGGTCGATTCTCCTGAATTACTTTGGGCCATACAAAGCTTCTCGCACGACTTACAGGCCTAAGAAGGTAAGCATTCTGAATCCATTTTTACAAAACCTCAGACAAGATCTTCTTCCCAAAAAACCTCATCTCAAAATCTAATTTTTACAAATCCTGAGATAGAACTTTCTACCCAAAAAACATGTTTTAAAAAAAGCTTTGCAAAATAATTTAAAAATATAACAACATTATTATTAATAATGGAGGCATCAGCCTTGCTAGTGATTTTCATTTTATAGTAATTGGTTGTTGATATTTTTTCCTTTATATATTTATGGAATATGTTTGGGACAATTCCTGCTTTGATGCAGCTTAAATATGTTTTTGTCAAATAAGGCTATGACATCAGATTTGAAATCATTTGAGAAGGCTATTATAGTATGAACGAATATTTTTTGGAAGTAATTTATCTTTGGACATAAAGAAAATCTTCTGGAGCTTTCTCAAGATTTTCTTTGTGTGGTTCTTCTAGACCTTCTTCAAAATCAGAATCAGATTCTTTTTGTAAATGTCTTTATATGAGCTCTATTTCTATTTTTTTTAAGCTCTTTAAGTTTAAATTTGATGTTTTTTATTTCAGTTTGTAAGCTTTGGATGGTTACAGGGTTGTTTTGAGTGTGTTCCCTCCTTTGTTAAGGATGGTGGTGAGGTCATAAGTGTTTGCAATTGTAAAGGGTAACAATGAAGGTTTTGATTCAGGTTTTTTTTTTCAAGGATTTTAGGAGTTTGTCAAGGTATTCTTTTTGTAACTGGGAATCATTTACGTGCTTAACAGGTTTAAGAAGAAGTTCTTAATCTTTGGTCAGCACATTTATGGTTTTTATCTCAAGCTCAATCTCAAAAGAAGAATTTATAGCTGATGAAATAGCTAATTCATCAATTTAAAAGGTTTTTCATAAGACTTGAAGTTTTCTGAATCTGAGGTATCCATAAGCAGGGTCTGCAATTTTGTTAATAGTTTCTTCTTTTAGTTGTAGTTCATGTAATTTTCTATTTAATCTGTAATATTTTTAAGTATGGCTCTTTCTCCTATAATTAGAACAAGTTATGTCTTTTAAAGAAGTCTTAGGATTCTTATTTAAAAGTTTTTTGTAGGGTTTTTTTTGCTTTTGTTGTGAGATGATTTTTTCTAATAGGGTTTTGTTAGCCCTAGGCACCAAGAAGGGGGGAGGGGGGGGGGGTTGAATTGGTGTTTAAATAAAAATTAAAGTGAGAAAAAAGAGTATAAAAAAGACACAACGATTTATAGTGGTTCGGGTATTAACCAATCCTATGTCCACTCCCAAATTCTCTGCAATTAGGTGTTTTACTCACTTAAAATGGTGTTTCCAAGCTCTCACCTAACTTTTACACTTTATGTTTTTAAGGCCCACACAACAACCTTTCTTATAAGTGTTTTTTAAGGCTAACACTACAACCTCTCTCAAGTGTTTTCACAGGCTCACACTAAAACCTTTCTTAAGTGTTTTTATAGGCTCACATTGAAACCTACTACAATTGGTATTTAATGCTCACACCAAACAATCACTTAAAGCATAAAGAAAAATTAAAGGAATGAGTAGCAAATTTGTAAGAGTTTTGTTACAAGTTAATGAATTCTCTTGCATTTACATCTGATTAGTAGAGTATTTATAGCTCATACGCACCAAGGAGATGGTACACTATGAAGCTCTTAAATCTCTAAGACATGTTTGGTAGATTCTGAATTAATTGCATGACAGACAGGAGTCGCGATTGCTACTGCATATTCATGGTCGCGATATTCCAATTTCCATACAGGAGCTAAAAATTGCGGCAAAAAACCTCATTTGTGTCCAATGGCTAGCTCACGTGTTAGCTCCTCATTATCCATTAGGAAAATATAGTTGTTACTTTCTAACTGCCCACAAAAGTCCTAGTCGCGATTATTTCTTATATAGGGCGCAACTTAGGATGCAAATTCTTCTATTTGAAGAAGAATTTTCATCTTTATGAATCGTGGTCGCTACCCACAATATAGCCCTTGCGAATTTTGTTCTTCAATAGATACCTGGGACACTTGGCATACTGTGGCTGCAGACTTGGTTCCCTCTTCAGTCATTATGAAATTCGCAGTTGCGACTGAGATGTGACACTGACCGTGAATTTGTCTGTGACTTTGACACTCCCATTTTTTTATGAGTCGCGGCAGCGATGATACCTGTGAATTCGTCCGGCCTAGTTTTACTTTATTTTTTAGCTAAGTCATAATTGCGAATTAGAAGTTACTGACTGCGAATTTGGATGAGCCTTGCCTTCTTGAAGATTATGAACTTCATCCAACTTCCACTTAAAGAACTAACTTAATTCTGCAAAATAACACTTAATGGAAACATTATAATTGATCAATCTCCTTTATCAAGATCAAAAGAGTTCCAAGACGTAGGATTAACCATCTTAGTCCAACAATCTCTCTCTTTTTTATTTTGACAACTTAGATTGATCCAAAGGGAAAATAATACATGAATGTGAAATTAGAGTGGTAATATGATTCAATGAATGCTTAAGTGTGGAATTTCCTTAGTATGACATTCAATCAATCAAAGTGAATTTCTAAAAAAAATCCTAAGTATGATAAGTACGATGCTCCCCCTTAACTTATGTTATTATTTGCAAGTTATTTTTCTCTCCCCCCAGACTTAGATTTTTTCTTATTTCTATCTCTCCCCCTTTGGCAAGATCAAAAAGAGGGTGCATAATGGAAAAGAATACATGCATAACAAATAGATAAGTGTTCATAAAGAGTTAAAAAAAATGAATAAAAATGCAAGCATGAAAGTAAATTCCATCAATCACATAAGACAAAGAATTTCAAAGAAACATATCTTATTCATTCATAAACAAACTGTGGGATCACAAGTTTTTTATTTAAAAACAAAAAAAAGGTACAAGGATTCCTTATTCTAGAAAGTTGGAGTGTCATCATCATCTTCAGTAGTTTCTTCTACCTCTTCATTATTGTTACGTTATGCTTCATCTCCATCCTCAACTTCATCATTGCCTTCTTCTTCTTTAGTATCTTCAAATTCATTACAGTCCGAAAAATGGCAAGGAGGAACACCTAACTTTTCTTGCAAATCCATCATGTCACTATGAAGATGTAATAGAAATAAGAATTGCCTCTTCATCATTTTTATCTTTTTTTTTCCAATTTTCAATTAATGGTGGCAAGAGACAGTTTGGATTTGAGTTTTGGTTGAGGAGGGGGACTGGTAGGGCTCTTTTTTTAATGATGAGCCTCTTCCTCTTGGAGGCTTGGGAGGATTCCATTTTTTTAGCCCCAAAAGCACCCAGTGTATAGGCATATCTATACGGATGTATGGCTTTAGCGTTGATGAGGTAAGTGAGATCAATAAAATTTTGAGAATGGAGGAGTTTCTTGGCAAGGAATTTTTCATTTTCCTCATCAATTGCCCCTACAAAGTGATAGATCGTTGTTATGTGTGAAGGCAGAAGGAATTAGCTTTTGAGTTTGGTACTCATGTGAATCAATTGATCTATAAGATACTTGTCAGGTTGAATAGGTTTGTTTTTGACAAGGCAGAATATAAAGACCATGTCTTTTTGAGATACTTTCTCATTACCATCACCTCTAGCATTTACAAAAAATGTGATGATATGATGGAGTATCCAAAGAGGTAGGGTTTTAATGTGTTTGGCCAAGGAAGTTTTGGGGTCATGTTTAGTTTCAATTGAAATTTTCAACTAGAATTCAGAATATATGACATCAAGTGCAGAGATAATAAAAGGAATGTTTTCTCTTACTTAAAGATTGAAAAGGGAGGAAAGTTGTTCAAAGGCAATGAAAAATGGATTGCCAAAAGCCCATAATACTAACTCGTATTGTTCCGCTTGAGAATGGGCTATGCGACTCCGTTGAACCGTGCACATAAATTCCCTTACAACTTTTTCATAACTGGGTTCATCCTGAAATATGAACTCATGCCAGCCCAAGTTGGAAAAGGAATGCACAAATCTCTGAATTGATGCCAAGAGTCTCCAACAGAAAAGTAGAAGGTATTTTGTTAGGGAGGATGATCTTTGAAGAATTTGCCTTGTATCACTTTTTCTCCTCCTTGGTTATGCCCTTCATCAGATGGAGTGCAGGGGGTACAGATGGTTGAGCCACAACCTTGCCCTTATCTGCTGTTGAGATCTTCTTAAAAGCCATTGTAAAATATGGACAAAATTTGAGAATTTAGAGAGTTTTGGAAAGATAAAAGTTTTGGACTAGGATGAAGTGATGAGAATCACTATTTCGGAGGTTTATATAGCCATTGAAGAGATGTGTAAATAGCTAGAAATCACTAGAATTGGATTAATGAAGAGTTGAAAGTAGTTGGCAGTAAAATCACTTAATGGCTTGGTAGTTACTCAAATTCGCATCTGCGAATTCTAGGATCGTGACTGTGATTTTTGAAAAATGTGAGTAATGGACAAAATTTCCTCGGGAATACGCGCTACAATGATAAAAAATTTGAATTCTTGACCAAAATTCAAAGTGGAGCTTGATTCTCGCGACTGCGATTTGATGTTTGATGGTCGGGTGACTAGGACTTGTAATTCGCGACTACGAATTATAAGTCAGCAAGGATAAGAATGAAAAATAAGTTTTGAAAAAATGAAAATTGTAATCCACTTGGAATATGTCACAAAGAAAACACAGGACATACAATCAACATATAAGATCAAATTTTCACTTTAGGGAGTTTCCATCAAGCATTCCCAATTCTCTCTTAATGAAGTTCAATCTTTGTTAATTGAGAGGTTTTGTGAAAATATCCACAAGTTGATGATTTGTGTCAATAAATTCTAACACAACATCACCCTTTTGGACAAGATCTCTAAGGAAATGGTGTTTAATATATATGTGTTTGCTCCTAGAGTGTTGGATGGGATTCTTAGAAAGATTGATAGCACTAGTATTATCACATTTAATAGGAATGTGATCAATCACTTTGCCAAAATCCTTCAATTGTTGTTTCATCTAAAAGACTTAGGTGCAACAACAACCCGCAGCAACATACTCGGCTTCTGTGGTGGATAAGGCAACCGACACTTGCTTTTTGTTAAACCAAGATACTAGGCATTCTCTTATAAATTGGCAAGTCTCGAAAGTGCTTTTTCTATCTAATAAACTACCAGCATAATTCGTATTCGACTATCCTATGAAACTAAAGGATGAATCCCTAGGATACAATAACTCTCAGTGAATTATGCCATATAAATACTTAAAAATTCTCTTAACAACATTTAAATGAGACTCTTTAGGAGAGGATTAGAACCTAGCACACATACATATACTAAACATGATATTCGACCTAGAATCAATAAGATAAAGTAGAGATTCGATCATACCTTGATATCTCTTTTCATCTATTGTCTTACCTGATTCATCTTTGTCTAGCTTGATGGTACCACTCATGGGGGTTTTGGCTACTTTGTAACCATCCATGCCAAACTTCTTGAGTATCTCCCTTATGTATTTGGCTTGGTTGATGAAGATCCCTTATTTGGTTTGCTTGATATATTGACCGAGAAGGAACTTGAGCTCTCTCATCATGCTCATTTTGAATTCCCTAGTCAAACACTTATCAAAATCCTCATAAAGAGACTCACTAGTAGCACCAAAAATGATATCATCAACATAAATTTGTACAATTAGTGTATCATGCTTGTGTTTTTTAACAAATAGTGTGGTGTCTACCTTTCCTTTTTTAAAATCATTTTTCAAGAGAAATGAACTAAGCTTTTCATACTAAGCTCTTGGAGCTTGTTTCAATCCATATAGCTCTTTGTTCAATTTAAAAACATGATTTGGAAAACAATATGACTCAAAACCAGGAGGTTGTTCAACATAGACTTCCTCCTCAATAATTCCATTCAAACATGCACTTTTTATATCCATTTGAAAAAGCTTAAAATTTATGTGGCATGCAAAAACTAAAAGTATCCTAATGGCCTCTAATCTTGCAACGGGTGCAAAAGTCTTATCATAATCTATGCCTTCCTTTTGGTTGTATCCCTTAACAACCAATCTAGTTTTATTCCTTGTGATAAGACCTTGCTCATCTAACTTGTTCCTAAACACCCATTTGCAACCTATAATGGAGTGTTCTTTAGGCCCATGGATAAGTTCTTATACCTTGTTTCTCTCAAATTGGTTGAGTTCCTCTTGCATATGAAGCACCCAACTCTCATCATCAAGAGCCTCATCAATTGATTTTGGCTCAAGTTGAGAAACAAAAGCAAGATTATTATCTAAAAGATGAAGTTGTGATGTAGTACTTACCTCTTTGGAGGTATCACTAATGATCAAGTCCTTGGGGTGATATTTAGAGAATTTCCAATCTTTGGGTAGATCTTGAATTGGCTCATCTGTTTGTTGATGTTATGGCTCCTCATCTACTTTTGATTATTTTTGTCCTTCCTTGTTTTTGTTCTCTTCTTATAGTTTCTTCCAATTCTAGCTTTTTAAAGTCACCTACAAGATCATCAATAAAATACCTTTCCCAAGATCAAGTTTACTATTCATCAAAAACAATATTCATAGACTCTTTAACTACTATTGAACTCTTATTGAAGACTCTATATGCCTTGTTAGAGGTGGAATAACCTAAGAAAATGCCTTCATTGGTCTTAGAATCAAATTTCCTAAGATTATCCTTGGTATTTAATATATAACACTTGCACCCAAATACTCTTAGATATGATATATTAGGTTTTCTACCATTCCATAGCTTATCAAATGTTTTATTGAGAATGGGTCTTTTAAAAGCTCTATTTGTAATATAACACGAAGTATTAATGGCTTCGGCCTAAAAATAATTCGATAAAGAATACTCATTGAGCATGGTTCTAGCGATTTCTACTAGTGTTCTATTTTTTTTTCTCTCTACAACACCATTTTGTTGTGGTGTTCTAGGAGTTGAAAAATTATGGAAAACTCCATTCTCTGAATAATAAGTTTCAAAAGACTCATTTTGAAATTCTTTTCCATGGTCACTTCTAATAGAAGATATGAAGTAACCCTTTTCATTTTGAACTCTTTTTGTAAAACTTTTGAAAGCATCAAAAGTATCATTCTTATGAGCTAAAAAGGACACCTAAGTAAACCTAGAGTAACCATCAACTAGGACTAGTGCATAATGATTTCCATCTAAGCTAGCACTCCTAGTGGGTCCTATCAAGTCCATATGAATTAATTGAAGAGGTCTATAAGAACTTACAACATTTTTAGCTTTATGGGAGGCTTGATGTTGCTTCCCCATTTGGCAAGGATCACATATCTTATCTTTA